>JAGDQO010000897.1:600000-910000 GCA_018342035.1 Solanum appendiculatum
GCAAAAATAATTAAACTATCATTATATAAATAATACATGTATCACTTAAAACACTAATTTCTAAAGCAAAACAAAATTATTACAAACAATAGCTAAAATTTAGATATTATTTATGAAGTCTCTAATAAGAAATTGATAAATTGCATGAAATAAAAATTATTTGTTAAAATAAATAAATAATTATGATAATGAAGAAGAAGAAAATACTTCACTAAACAAAGCAAAACTCAACTATAGTTATTAGAGTGAGAAAATGCTCTAACTTGTAACTTGTTTGTATGCAAATTATATTCTTTAATCCACCCCTCACATTTCATTTAATTCAAGACAAAACTTGTAAATTCGATGAGGAATTTGAAACGTTGCTTACGGCCTCTAACTATTCGGTTAGCATCCTTTACTTAATGAATCACGCTTTTTTCAAAGCATTACTATTTCTAAGTGCAGATTTGGTGGACTTGCCTCCTTGTTCCTTTTTACCTATGTCATGATACTCATGACTCATGAGCAACTTATCTCTAATTGAATTTCCTTTTCTATTGGATTTTATTTCAAAAATGTGATCTTAGAACTCGTTTACACTAAGTATACGTATAAATTCAAGAAAAAAAAGTTGTGGACTTTATTACTTATTAGCCCCCAAACTTCTTAAAATATCAAAAGACCACCCCTAAAGTGTTTATTTCACTCTTTTTGTTTCTAAAAGGAAGAATCATTGCCGACTTAATGCAGCATTCCATTCACTATAAAACTTCCCAATTCTCCGCCTTTTATGCTACCAAAAATTCTCCGCCATGAACGATCCCAATCGGCCAGTTACCGGTTACCCCGCCGCCGGAGCACCGCCGCCAAACCCTAATGGAAACGGAGGTGCTGCTCACCAGCAACCACCGATAGGCACCGCTTACCCATATGCAGCACCGCCACCTTCCTCCGCTGCGTACTACCAAAACAACCCGTACTACCAACCTAATCCCTATGATGCCCAACGCAACACCTTCCTCCGCCGAGTGATCGGTATGGCTATAGCTGCTATGGTCATCGCCGGTACCTTTGTTTTCATTCTCTGGCTTATACTCCGTCCTCGAATCCCCGAGTTCAGAGTTGATTCACTGTCAGTATCGAATCTTAATCTCACCAATTCGCTGATTTCTGCTAAATGGGACCTTCGTTTTACTGTGAGAAACCCAAACAAGAAGATGACCCTTTACTATGATGATGTCGCCGCTGCGGTTTTCTATGGTGATGTGTCGCTTTCGGATACAGCGGTTCCGCCTTTCTTTCAGGAGAAGAGGGCTGAGACGGCCCGGCAAGCGAGTTTTGCTACTGTGGGCGCATATGTGGATAATCGGGCTTTTGACGGGATGAACAAAGAAAGGTCTAGAAAAGGTGCAATTGGGTTCAATGTGAGGATGGTGGCTAGGGTTAGGTTTAAGGCTGGGGCTTGGAGAGCGAGGAGGAGGTATGTAAGGGTGTACTGTAAGGATTTGTCAGTGGGGGTCGGGTCGAATAATTCATCGGGTATCTTGCTTGGTGGTGCACGACAGTGCCGGGTTGGACTCTGACGGTGATCTTTGCTTGTTTTAAGGTGAAAATCTATTGTTATTAGCAAATGCAATGTGGTTAATTGTGGTCTGAGTTATTATAAGAAAGACTGATTGTAAGGGTTCATTGGCTTACATTGTGGATAATTTTCTCGGTAGTTGTTTTTCTTAGGTACATTGGTTATCAAACTAATAGCTTTTCCTTAGTTGTTCTTGGTTTTATCTGTTCTTCATTTGCGTTTAATAGTCCATAGCATAACGAATGAAGTGGACATGAATGTAAACTTGATATGTTATGTTAAAAAGTAAATATGAATTGAGAGTAGTTATATATGTCAATGATCTTGAGGTAACCGAGATGTAGAATGGCCCTTTATTTCAATTATGGAATTTGCTTCTGGATCATTCCGATTCACATATTTGATTATTGACATCGGCCTGTATAACTTATTTTTTTTGTACCGGTGCTCTGACATGTTCGTTTTCCAAGTCCTACCAAAGTTCTTTTTGGAATATAAATTACTGGAAAGTGATACCTAATAGTTCAAGGAGAGTAGGATTTGTTTAGTTCATGTGCGATATCTGTATATATTGCTTTCTTCTCTATTAGCTGCTGGTAGAAATTCACTCTTGAACTGCGACAATTGAAACGTGCTCTTCTCTTGGTAGATGACAAGTAGACTGGCCAGTTGCTGATGTGTTAAAGACCTTCTAGTTTTTGCTGAAATAGAGCATATCACCTTTCTTAGTGTCTGAATTCTGATCTGGTTAGGTAACAGACAACTTGGAGCAGACATGCCTGTGTCTCTTCAAATCTGGACCTACAGTCCTCAAATGAGGAAGACTGTCACAAACTTGAAGGTTTAGATTCCTGGTCCTAAAGAATCCTAACCATGGCTGTTACTGATGACTTCGGCTTACTCTTAAAAGTTCCTTGATCTCCACACTTTATAACCTAAGAAGATGTGTGGATTTGAGAAGAAGAGTGAATAGTAGGGGATAGGGAAGGACTTCGGCAATTGGAGATGTGATGGAGATGAAATAAGAGTTAAGATGAGTCAGTTTCAGTGGTTTAAGAATTTCAAGGTGTGCATTTGCTAGCTGCATCTATGGATACTTGATTTTAATGGTAAGGGTTAAAAGATTAGTTAAGCTGTAGGGCGTTTTTCTACATTTGCAAATTTATCACTGCTTGTATGATTGTATACTTCCCATCTATCTGGGAATGTACTTGTCCGGTAATTGTTCCAATTTATTCTCGCTTATGGTGTAATGACAAAAGCGTTGGAAAGAAGTGGGTGTGAAAAGGTATATGAATATATTTATAGCGAGAGTTGCCTCATGTATGGATGAGGGGATAAGAGTAATATCATAAAATAGACTTCTGGGTTGGGTCAACCATAAATGTTTTGGGCAGGTTGTGAGTCACGATTCCTGGCTTAGTAGATGTCATCTTTGCTTCAATCTGTATAAGTTTTGGAAGATATCGTGGTCGAATAAAATAGATAGACGTCATCCACTATGAATCATTGAATTTGGGTGGGATCGACGTGCGTTCCTTTTAATACTCTTTTATCAGCTCTCCACATTTTAAAGAAAGAATCAAGTAGATCTTCTAAACAATGTGCAGTTGCGATGACGGGATTATGTATGCTATTTTCTAGCTGATAGTAGGTTTGATCATTTTTAATATGTACGGTCATAATCCATCTTATAGTTTGTGGTATGTTCAGATTTTGTCAGGGGAGACAGTATCCAACTTTGAGATTTGTAGGTTTTAGTTTCACAAAATGTAACTTCTGTTCAATACTTATCGTGTCTAAGCTATCTTTATCCCCGAAAAAGATACTACTAATATATTCATTGAGCTATTATTTGCCTCTTCTGCATATATGAGCAAGTGGCACTGATCACCTTAAATCACTTGAAGTTATACAAAGCATAAAGTTTCGAATCTGCTCTTCTTTATGCATCCAGTTTCATGTTGTACTCCTAATGATAATTTTATATCTACTGCCACAGGTCAAATAATATTATGTGAGCATAAATTTTTTGTCGTGATCATAATTACTCTGAATGTAGAAAAAGCAATGACTTTTGGGGTATTGTGCTGTAGTTTTGGTAATCTGAAAATTAAGGAACTACCTTGAGTGTCAAGGAATAAACTTATAACCTACAACAAGCAAAACAAACTCAGACATAATAAGGTACATTGTGGGACTTCTCCTAGAAAATACGTGGAGCCTATTTTAGCTTTTTAAGTTTAGTAGATAAAAGGTCAACGCACAACCAGTCAACAAAAAATGATAAAAGGTCTTGAAACATTAAATTAGGCGCTGGTTTGTTATTTACATCCTCATGTCCAATGTCCCTGGGTTTTATTAAGGAATCAAGAAGTATACTTGATAGGTATATTCTTCACACATTTTCTATTTCAAGATCACTTAATTGAAATGTTGGCAATAGTAGTAGGTATTGGCAGTAGTTTCTTATATACACGTGGTGTTTGTAGCGTGACATCTGAAATAAAATTTAAATTGTTCCTTGTATTCATGAATAGATAATTTTATCTTTTCCTGTTCTTCTGTGTGGAAGGAAAAAAGTTACTTTGGGACTTGACTGCCATGCTATGCTTCCATTGAGGTTCTCCCTGTAAACTGCTCTACAATGATGCAATGAGGTTTTGGAAGTTCCTAAATTTTTGAACTGTGCATCACAAATAATGATCGTTTATTTTTCCATACTAGTAGTCGCAGTATTACTCAGGGAGTTTCTTGTTATTCCATTTCTGTTACTATTTAATGTTTCTTGCACTTCGATTATCGTATTATTTATAGCAGTGACTACTCCTTTTTTAAGTATTCTTTGTCATGCGTTCTTTTGCATTTTGTCTTGGCTTCTTCATTCCCGTTGTTTCGTTTTTCAAACTGCTTTGTAATGCTTTTACTTGAGCTGAGGGTCTATCGGAAACATCCTCTCTACCTCCCAAGGTAGGGTTAAGGTTTGCGTACAACCTTCCCAGACCCCACATGTGGGGTAACACTGGGTAAATTTTGTTTGTTTGTGTATCACTAATGATGAGTTTAGATTACATTGAAGGAATCTATTAAGTAGAAATTAAAGTTTACATGCATAGCCTTGTTTCTCAGATGTGGTATGGACTATCTATGCAGCTGCAAGTGAATTAAGTTGTGGCTTGAAACTTTCTAATGATTATTTTCTACGTGGATCGAGTTGCATTGTTGATTTCAAATAGATCTACCTATTACATTTATACTAACTTCCCACAACTTTATCATGGAAAACCAGAGTATCTGCCTTCTGTTCTTTTGAGCCTTCAGTTTACTAGTGAAACTTGTGAAGTTTATGTTCATATTTTTCAGAACCAAAAAGATGTCTTAGCTTCTTAGTGTTGTTTGATCATATGATTTGGTGCTGTATTTATAGTTCAGGTTTTGTTATGCAGTTAGGTATATTAAGGGGTAAGACAGTAAGAAATATGCTTGCGAAACAATACAGTTCAATGTTGCATGGACTCTCTGACAGTTGCGGTGGGTACGTACTGGAACCTTCAGAAGTTGTGTATGTTTGGAGAATCCGACATGGATGCAACGACATTTTCTGAGAGTTCAAGCAAACATTGTTTTTATTAAACAAGTTGTTGAAATATGATGTTTTTGTCGTCTTGCTTATGAAGCTAACAAATTCTCGTTTTACAGGTATGCGTGGGAACAGCGTGTTTTTGCCAGTCTTAGTTGCCGCGTCTCTACCAAAACAACTTCAGAGGCTTCTGCTGCGGTTGCTGTTTTCATCTGGGATAATTTTTTAGGTTTCTTCAATTAGAACTTGGTAGTAGTATCAGTTAATATCATATGCTCCCAAAACATATAATTATACATGCTTACATTGACAACTTAATTTTCTGTAGATGTCCTTTTTATTAATGTCAAAAGCTTTTGGGGGCTCATTTACTTTGCTTCTTCATAATTGTATATATGGTTAGAATTTAGTAAACTGACTATCTTGGCTAAATTGATTTATATTCTGTGGCGGTGGAGCTAGCTAGGATTTTGAGTTTACGAGTTTTAGATTCTAAAAATAGAAAGTCATTGGGGGGTCCTTAATAAATTTTTGAATCTCTAAACTTCAGTTTGATCACTTTGATGTGTAGACTAATATGGTTATTTTCGTTTCACATAGGTAATTAGTTTGACCTATGTGAACGATACATTTCGAAAAAAGAATGATACGTTTCCATATTGAGAAACAATTTAACTTTAAACAACATCTAAACATCGCAATTTGTTTTAAATGAGATGATTTATCGATGTATACATAAACTTTCGTGCTCAGCACACACAGGCACGTACTATGAAATTGTCTTTGATAGAGAATGCATTTTCATAATAAAACTTCTCGATACGAATTTAGATCCCAAACAATGCATGGGGAGAAGCTACTTCTTTTTTAACAAAAGTTACTAAAGGTCCCAAGTCTCAAAGTATTCTTTTCTTATCTTCTTTCTTATGTTTTATCCCTTGGAAAGTTAGAATGTTGACACCTTTTGTTTCTTTGTCTTCTCTGCTTGGATTAAAAGGAGATTAAAAATTTTATCCACATAAGATATTTACATCAAATTAATATACATAATCTTTTTATAAACATATGTTTTGCTTAACTATAGTCATCAAGTCATAATATGAATCGAGCGCGAATAAATATTTAAATAATAGAAGTTTCTATCATATTCCTAGAATTGTGTGGCAGCTTCGTAGTTCATTACATATCATAACGTTAGTATAACTTATTCAGTACAATTTCGTAAATGAATTCTAAAAAGAAAAGTATACATAAACTCTTTTCTCCTATTTTTTTGGAGTGACGATACTATTTTTAATAGACTCTCATCTCAAAAAAATTATTTTTCTAACAAATTTAAATGAGCAAAAGGCACATGCACAAGTGAATTCGGAATAGGATTATAATATACGTAGAGAATAAATTTTATTAAGAATAGAGTTAGGTTTAAGGTGATAAGTGCCCCTAATTCTATTCTTAATCAAAATTTCGAAGAACTCTAAAAATAAAATAATTTTTGGTAAGAATTTCTTTATCTTTTAATCAAATATTTCAGATTCAAATTATGAAAATAGAAAAATTCCTACTAATATGGAGCATCTCTCTTGATGATTAAGGGTAAAAAAACAAAACTTCTTCTATAATTGGTAGGCAAGACAAAATTTTGATCAAGCTTATTATTAAAAAAAACAATCTCATATATAAATATTAATATTTACTCCCTTCCTATAAAACTATCTAGCAATGATAAAAACATGATAAATAGGTACATAAGGTGGCCATAACATTTATTACGTTTGTTGACCTATTGTATGGTAAAAACAAGAAATTAATTGTTTCTACATGATATAAATCTAAATTAATTGAGCTAATGAATTTTCATAGCGAACTACTAGACAAAAAAATGTCTATTATATGAAAAATGTGTTTTATTATTTTTGCTTATTCATTTGTTATTTTGTTGTTATATTTTATTTTATTTTTATATTTCAGCTTTGAATTTTTTTTTTTTTTTTTGAGTCAGGGGTCTATTAAAAATGACCTATTTATCTCCATAAAGACAAAATATTCTGTATATATCGTATCTCCAAATTTTATTTATGGAATTATACGAAATATGTTGTTGGTATTGCTGTGTTGCTGTCTTTATTCATGAAAAATGAAATCAAAATTTCCAAATAATGAAAAACTCCAAATTAAAGTCCTTACACTTTCTTGGTACAATAGGTAGAGTTGGTGGGTGTGACTTGAGATTCATGTTATACCTTCATCATGTCATTTGCATTTACAATATATATATATATATATATATACTTTTTGGTATAATTCTTGAATCTTTCTTTATAACTTTTTAACCTTTTAACCCTTTTTTTATGTGTGTAGAAGCATCAATCCCTAAAAGATAAGGTTGTACCAAACAAAACTTCGATTACCATCACCAAACTTCATTTTCCACCATTCACTTTAATATCCTCTAATTTATCACAAGTAATAGTTGGTACATCTTTGGCTTTTGTATGGTCTTTGGCACAATTAACACAATTTATCATTAACTAGTACATATGATGGGATAGTTGAGATCATTTCACTCTTAAGTAAAGGTATACGAAAAGATTCGATTTTTATACGCACAGGACAACTTATTAGAGTGTTAACTCGTATATCAAACTAGGCAAAACTAGAGTTTAAGTTGTATATATCGTCAGTAAAATAATGTGATTTTACACCACATAGTTGATTTTACTTACAACAATATATTCAGTCAATTTCACAAGTGAGGTTTTGAAAAGGATAGAGTATACACAAATCTTATCTCTATATTATCGATAAAAGAGACTGAAATTGATAGATGCTAGGCTCAAATAACACATCCCAAAATCATGATTAATTTTTTTTAAAAAGAAAGATTTGTATATTCTAACACCTAAAAACCCAACAAAAATAGAAAGAAAATAAAAACCCTACCAAATTCTTCTATATTAGGAAACCACTCTCTCATAACCATATTTCATCAACTTATCTCAAAACTCAACAAATACTCTCCCAACTTCAAGTCTCTCAAACAACCAAAAAATCTCACCACCACCATCATGACGGAGAAGGACTGCGGCCACCACGTCGACGATGAGCGGCACAACCTCCAACGCCGCCTAATCACCACCTTGATCGTGTTCGTAACCCTAATCCTCTTCACCATCCTCCTCATTTTTCTCATCCTACGTCCAACAAAACCACATTTCATCCTCCAAGACGCGACTATGTACGCGTTCAACACCTCTACCCCCTTTAATTTCCTCACGACCAACATACAAATCACGATCACCTCTCGTAACCCTAACGATAAAATTGGAATTTACTACGACAAACTCGACGTCTACGCCACGTATCGTGGCCAACAAGTTACACTAGCAACATTGTTGCCACAAACGTACCAAGGTCACAAAGATGTGTCGATATGGTCACCTTTTGTGTATGGTAATAATGTACCAATTGCACCTTACTTAGGTAATGAAATTAGTCAAGATATAATGTTTGGTACAATTTTATTAAATGTTAGGATTGATGGAAGAGTTAGGTGGAAAGTTGGGAGTTTTATTTCAGGGAAATATCATTTGTTTGTGAATTGTCCTGCTTATGTTGGTATTGGTGGAAAATTTATTGGGAATAGTGTTATTGTTGGGAAGTCATTAGCTATAAAGTATCAATTGGAGCAAAATTGTCATGTTGATGTTTGAAGAAGAATTAAAGAATTTCTCTATTTTCAAAACTATCTTTCCTCTCACTCTTCTCTTTTTTCTTTCCTGAAATCATCTGATATTCGATATTCAGTATTATTGATCTTACTTTTACTAAAGAGATCGAAAAGCATTTCATATCAAAAGTTTTTTCATTTTGAGAATTCAAACTCGAGATTTCTAGTTAACGTCGTGTAATGCCTAGCTATTCCGAAACTTCTGAGTAAGGTAGAAAAATTTAACCACTGTTTCTTCATCTAGAATGTACGGTTTAACATACATTTTCCTTTTTGATTTCATTTTGATTTTTGTAATTTATTGGTCTTAGTAAAAAGAAAAATGCTTCCTATCAGAAATTTTTTCATTTGAGTTCGAACTCGAAATCTATAATTAACGTCGTGTAGTGCCTAGCTATTAAAAGGGAAGTACTTCTTACTAGTGCTTTTGTCATTCCAAAGTTGTGAACCCGAAACTTCTAAATAAGGTAAAGAGATTTAACCCCGGTTTCTTCATCTAGATTTTACCGTGTAGCATACACTTTCCTTTTTAATATGTTTTTTGAATTTTTGTAATTTTATTGTTATTGTTTTAGACCTTTAATGATAAATAGGAAACAATGTAAAGTTTTAGTGGGTAGTGAATATTTGTAGAATGCATAAACTTTTTATTATTAATGAGAAGCAAAAGTTCAAGAATCAAGGTAGGAATATCGGAGCAGTCTGATGCACAAAATATTTTACGTTCATCATTTCGATTAATCTTGAAAAAGGCCACACTAGGAAGTGTAATGTAATCTTAAAAAATTCATGTTATCTCTGTGCATGTTTTCACGAGTTAGATATGGCATGATCTTAGGATCTTGTTACAAGGGTACAATACATGCACCAACAACTTCCTAGTATCTACAAAACTATTTTATGGATTCAAATAAAATATATATGCTTAATAGATACAAGTGAATCCATGTTCTTATATATATATAAAAATATTTCGTTTTCACGTAGAATTCGAGAAAAAGAGTATAGATGTAAGCAACGTAAGGTATCAATACATGCAACACGTGTCATTAAAGGGAGAAGTAATTCCTATCATTATTTTTTCCATTTTCATAACTCAAACTTGAAAATTTCTAATTAAGAATGAAAAAATCGTATTCATCCAAAATCATCGCGATGAGAAAGAGAGGAGAAGTAAATGTTGATTCCCACTTGTGAAAAAAGGTGTTGTGTGGTGCAGAAAAAGCTTGAGAATGTGGTAAGTTAATTATAGTAACTTCTTTACCTACTGCTACTTTTTCTTACTTTATTTTTTTGTTTTTACCTACTGCTAATTGTACCCACTATATATTTACAATCATGTAAGTTTGTAACACAACTATGATGTGTGCTTTTGAAAAAGCTTTTTATCATCAACATGATTGAATTTGGTGAGATGGTTCGGGATTCCTCCACTCTTAAATTTTAATTAGAGGTCTCGGGTGAACACTACTCTAAGAAATGGATTTTGCAATGCATGAATCCGGCCAGATTTTATTGGGCTCTAATATAAATATGGGGAAATTACGCGGTTAAGTAAACTTATTATACTACTCAATTAATCATATGTTTGCTATAATTACCACTCGCGACTAATATTAACCATTAATTACGTGGGCTGGCTTCTGGTTTGTATAATTTGCCACATTTGTATAATTCGCAACTAACAATTCGTCGTTTAATTTGTATTTGTATACGATGGTTTGTATTTGTATATGACGATGATTTCCTTTGGTTTTTCAGTTTTATCACCATATACATTCAATCTTTTTTTGTTTCACTTTTTAAAGTTTGTATAAACGTGTAGTTTTCGGATTTTGTATAATATAATTTATATAATGTAATTTGTATAATATAATTTCTATAACTGTTTAAAGTTCATATGTTTATGTTTATATCAATTCGTTATTTCGAGTTTTATCATATTTGTATAATTCCAGACTTTGTATTACTCAATTATACAAAAACACGCGAATTATTCAAACGTACCCGCGAATTATACAAATTATTGCCCTCTCTCGCTCGCATCTCTCCTCCCTCTCCCAATCTCGCTCGCCAAATATACAAATACATATGTATACCAGTTACATATATACAATTATTTTGACAGATATACATATACATTTCGCCTCTCTGCCCTCTCTCGCTCGCCTCTCTCCTCTCTCCTCTCTCTCCCAGTCTCGCTCGCCACTCTCCTCCCTATAACATGTAGCTACGAGTCGTAATTATCAAACTATAGCTATGAAGCATAATTAAAATATTTTGAGTGGCTATATGTGAAAATTCCCCTATAAATATCAGACATTGAGTAAAGGAAAACAAAGTAGCATTTTATTGATTATTACCTTAGTCCTAGGACTACACTTCAATGGGTGTGACATAAACAGTCTGCCCTAATTAGTTATTATTTCCACGACTCAAATTTGTATGACCTATAGATCATACAAAAATAACTTTATCGTTGCTCCAAGGCTCCCTCGAAAAAGTCTATCCACTTGATCTAGATAATTCTATTTGAGAGTAAACTTTTACTTTTTGTTACTTAGCCATATATATATGATGAATAGAAGCTTTTGTTTTTTTGTGTTCAGAATTGAACAGAATGATCTGTCTTTGTTATATTCAATGGATGGCTACTTGACAAACACAAGTTTAATACTTGTCAATAATTGAACTGACTCACTTCTCCATGAGAATCTAAGCAATAAATGTTTTTCTAAAATTTAAAGAAAAAAGGTAAGGTGAAAAATCAATAAATGAATTTATTATTTTTACCAAATTCAGTCAATTAACTACCGTATTTATTTTCATCATTTAAGGGTTTTAACAAAAGGACGATCTAATCGTTAAAAGAAAATATATATAACGACTAGAATTCTTGCCGGCACTAAAAAAATATTTTAAGCACAAATGATACACTTTTAAGTTTTAACATTGAGACGATTTAATATCAATGAAATATCTCATCAAGATAATCATATTTCTTTCGATAAATATGTTTTTCAGACATTTGAATTTGTTTGGATTACATCTACACAAATAAATATGACACAAAATGCATGTTTCGAGTGTTTTAGATCATAATTAATTAATAGTGATCAGATTAGGACTTCTAGTTCCAAACAATTTGGTGTCGGCTTTATAAATCTTGAAGATCATATTTTTTCACTTGAACTTATTATTTGAGAAATAATATTATACAAAATGATTTTTTTTTAAATCTAAGACTAGATCAAGTAACTTGAAAACTAAAGGTAGCAAAATGTATCCTTCTTTCAAACAAAATAAAATATTCAGAGTAATCTTATCAGCGACATTTGGAGAGGGTGGTGTGTACGTAAACCTTACCCTATTTTTTAACGGTGAAGAAATTGTTTCCGAAAGACTCAAGAGTTGTATTTGGGCTGTCCAAGGAAAAGATAAGCAGCTTGTTCACAGTTTCTTACAGAAGTGGACTTTCATTCCTTACAGCCCTAAGGCCCTAACATTTGGACTATTTTTTTGATAAATAGCCCTTTAACAGCTGCTGTTTGAAATTCGGACCAGCCACGTGTATATATTCAAGAGGAACTTTCACATATAGCCACTCAAAATATTTTAATTATGCTCCATAGCTATAGTTTGATAATTACGATTTGTAGCTACATGTTATAGGGAGGAGAGTGGCGAACGAGACTGGGAGAGAGAGGAGAGAGGCGATCGAGAGAGGGCAAAGAGTGGAGAGAGGCGAATTGTATATGTATATCTGTCAAAATAATGTATAAGTGTAACTGATATACATATGTATTTGTATATCTGGCGAGCGAGACTGGGAGAGGGAGGAGAGAGGTGAGCGAGACTCAGAGAGAGTGGAGAGAGGCGAGTGAGAGAGGGCAGAGAGTGGAGAGAAGCGAATTGTATATGTATATATGTCGAATTATACATATGTATATATGTCAAAATAATTGTATATATGTATATGTATATGTATCAAGTATTGTATTTGTATATCTACATATAATTTGAATTCGTATACAATTGAATCGAGTTAAAACATTTGTATTGTATATCCAATCTCTCTCGCTTTATACAAACACAAATGTACGCTTTATACAAACACAAATTATACATTTGTGTTTGTATAAAGCGAGAGAGAGAGAGACAGACAAAAGAGAACTGGACAGGGCAAAATCCAATCTCTCTCGCTTTATACAAACACAAATTATACATTTGTGTTTGTATAAAGCGAGAGAGAGAGAGAGAGAGATAGGCAAAAGAGAACTGGGCAGGGCAAGATCCAATTTCTCTTGCTTTATACAAACACAAATGTATAATTTGTGTTTGTATAAAGCGAGAGAGAGAGAGAGAGAGATAGGCAAAAGAGAACTGGGCAGGGCAAGATCCAATCTCTCTCGCTTTATACAAACACAAATTATACATTTGTGTTTGTATAAAGCGAGAGAGAGAGAAAGACAAAAGAGAACTGGACAGAGGAAGATTTGTATAATAATTATAAGTGTATAGGGCGGAGAGATATGTATATGTATTTGTATATCCCGTCTCTCTCGCTTTGTACAAACACAAATTATACATTTGTGTTTGTATAAAGTGAGAGAGAGATTGGCAGAAGAGAAGCGAGAGAGAGAGACTGGGCAGGGAGAGTAGAGTGGCGAGCGAGAATTCCAGAGAGATGGGGGGAGAGGCGCGAGAGAGAGAGAGAGGAAGAGAGGAGAGAGGCGAGAGAGAGAATGAAATTATACCTTTAAGTTAGTTTCGAATTGTAATTAATGCAAACTATAGCTATGGTAGATAATTAAGTAGTATAAGTTTGCTTAGCTATGTAATTTTCCCTATATTCAATGAATTTCTTAAGAGATACGGAGTTTGGATTAATGGGTTCAACCTCTAGCTCCGCCCATGTTTGTATCAACCACGTAACATAAAATAACAGTTCAAACTCTAGAATATTTTTCTCAAGTTTAACTTGCAAAGTTGCCGTTTGATATGTGGTTCATATTTTATTGTAAAATAATGGGATAAGATAATCTCGTGATTAGCTAATACCTTAAACCAAACGTGGCAAGCACAATCGCCCTCTAACCACGGACTAAACTACCTTTTCTTGTCTTGCAAATATAATCACATTGCAGTTAT
Organism: Solanum appendiculatum; assembly: GCA_018342035.1. Classification (NCBI taxonomy): domain Eukaryota; kingdom Viridiplantae; phylum Streptophyta; class Magnoliopsida; order Solanales; family Solanaceae; genus Solanum; species Solanum appendiculatum. The sequence continues at coordinate 614,026 of JAGDQO010000897.1, forward strand.
GAAAACAAAAAATCATCTCATGAATACTTGAACGAAAATTTCATTTGGTGCTATTTTTATCTTATATTCTAAAGTTCAAGTAAAAGAACTACACAAAAGCTAAAGTCTTTCAAGCACTTTTCACCTATATTATTCAGACTCTTAAAAAATATCGACTAGTGCATGTTGTAGGGCATCCAACACTTTACCTTCCTCGGACTCTTTGAAAATGCTGACAAGTGCATGAGTACAACTACATTTTTAGAGAGTTCAAGCAGCATAGTCTGACACAAATGTAGGAACATTTTTAGAGAGTCTAAGCAATATCGTCAAACATCCTTCTCATTTGCACACTTGATGCCTGAACCCAAACATGTCATTTTTGAGATCAAACTCAACAAAGAAGTTCTGCATTTGAAAATTCCCAAGAATTATCGATGGTCCAGTAGACAATTCGAGCCTAGAATCAGTCACCATTGTCAAACAAATCACATCATTTTCATCAACAACAGAGAAGTAATTTACCAATGGCAATGCCATCTCTGAACCCCCTTGGAAATGAAACTTCAACTCTGGCAATAACACTGTTTTATGCCCTGAAACATTGAAACATGGTCTTAAATTTGTCAATCTTTCAATTTTCTCAGTTCTTGAAAACCCCTTTACTTGGTTCACAAATGCATTCATCACAGGCACAAAAATATTATGATTCAAGAAAGTGAAAGTTGTGCCTGAATCCACTATTGTCCCACCATTCCCTTTTGAGTTTGGTGCCAAATATTGATATGGTACCTTCACTTCTTGCTCACCAACTGTGATTTTCCACAATCCAACATAATAGTACTCTGCTAATGCATTTCTTCCAACAACAAATGGAGATTTTAGCAATGGGGTGTGGGTCAAATTTTTAGACTTTTCGTAAACAGTATCCAAAACAAGCATGCTGCTCTTAGGAATATCATCAAATATATGAGATACAAGACAATAAGACAGTTTCTTGGCTCCTAATTGGTTTGGCAATGATGACATTCCCCTCCCAAACCCCGCGATTCCTGCGGGCTGTTGGGAGGAGAGAATAGAACAACCAACAAGAAAATTGGGTATTTTCTTGTTTGGTAAGTTCAGTGTTTCAACTAGGCCAATCCCAGCTGTGGAACCTGAACCATAAAGAACCATATAAGGTGGACAAACATGTTTACAGTTTGTTCTATTACGCGATTTGCAATCATGACAAAGAGATTTTGGACTGTTTTTTGGGTGAATCCAACTGCATTTTGGATTTAAACATCCAAGAACTCTAGCAGAAGATGACAATCTTGGATTAAAGATTGGATTTTTTTGTGAAGAAACAGGACATTTTGAGCATTGGTACTTTTTGGTACATGGGAACCAAACAAAGCTACTGCCAGTGTCCATGACAAATGGAATTTTTTGAGGAGGAGTACCAAATGGAAGAGAAATTGAGTAGCCTCCATAGCTATGAGGATATAAAGGGATGTTGGAAATTGAAGAATCTTGAGGATTCTTGATATGATGAGCTCTAGCTAAAGAGAGAGAAGCTAAATGAGTGAGTTTTTGGTAGAAATCTTGATTTGTGTTGGTGTTGAGAAATGAAAGAGGGATTGTTGTGGAGGAGTTTGATGAAGATATGAAGGGAAAGAGGAAAGAAATGATAGAGAGGAAAAGGAGGAAAGAAGCCATGGTTCTTGGGAACTTGGAGATAATTGACATGTGCCAAACTAAATAGTGATTCATAGTTGTATGTTGAAAGAAGTTAAAAGAGTGTCTTTAATATCAAACGGTTGTTGTGCTGGGATACTTCATAAGAGGTTTCAGGTTCGAGACTTGAGAATAAAGTTGTCCGTTTCTCCAAAATGAGACTTCTTAGTGTCACTCTTAGATTAGTCGGGATCCAATGTGACACCGGGTGGAAAACCTAAAAAGAGAAATTGAGTGTCTTTTCCATCAAAGGTGGTTGTGGTAGCGAAGGCGGATCCAAAATTTAAGTGACTAAGATAAATGTTATGGGTTCTAATGAACCAACAAACTAGATTCACCTTTGTGACTTCTCGATGTAAATTCATATTAATTTTACCCCAAAACGAATATCGAGGCAGAATAGTAGGTTTTGGTACCACTTTTGGGACATAGGTACAACAATTTGGCAGTGTGGCATGTGATTCAACAATCAACAACCAACAAACTTCCAAAGAAATTAATATTTTGCACCGCAAGTGTAAATGATAAGGGAACGGTGGGGTTTCATAAAATCCAAGAAAGCTTGCTGCAACACATTTTTGTTTTGGATACTAACCATTACACAAGCATTTGTTTGCTAGTGTGTGTGTATATTGATATATATATATATATATATATATATATATGAACAACAAGATAGGATTATGTACTCAAGTTTCAGTGCAGCCATAGAAGATTACAAGACTCTGTGATGCAATATACAAAAGGAATATGTACAACGAAGGGTGTGGCATAGTGGTTAATGAAGTGGATCGAGAAATCAATAAATTCTATAGCCTTATGAGTTATGAATTTGAAGTGAATTTTATGAACCAACCAAAAGTTAATAGACTTCTACGAAAATGTGATTAAAGGATAAACATAGAGCCCTTAATTTTTTCTGCTCTAGCATTAATGGATAAGCTGTTGTTCAATAGCAAAAAAGAAAATCATAAATAACCACTTTTCAGCTGCTATAATTGAAAAATAGTCATTATCCTAAAGTTTCAAAAGCAAATTAGGAAAATTTCAGGATAGAATCTTAGAATTTCATTTTCTAGAATTCGAAATTCCATGACAATAGCTATTTTTCGAGGATGATACCAAAATGTGACTTGTGGGCACTATTTCTACTTATCCCACAAGTGTGGACAATAACCTCACCCCTATCTTTATGAGATAAAGAGGTGATTTCCGATTGACCCTCGACAACCCTACTCCATTATCCAAAAGTTTCAAAAACAAGGAAGCTATGCAGCTTTGATCAGAGTCCTGTTCAATAGAAAGTAAGAAAATGCGCATTCAAATGTCGGAAATCAGGAGAAAGACTGTTACAACAATGTGTGTGTGTATATATAACAGGAGTAAATCTTAATCATAGAAAGATAAGATATCAGCTTCAACCAAAAAAACAACAACAGCAGCTCGAACCTATTGTTACTTGGCCTTCTTCCTTGCCAAGAACCGCTCCTTAGCTGCAGCAACAGCGTCCAGACTTCTTTTATGATGGTCAACTTTTGGTTGATCACTTGCCGCAGGTTCAGTGGTAGAAGTTGGTCCATTGTCGGAATCTAGTTTTTCAGCCTTCTCTTCAGACAAACCATCTGAAGGAGGTTTCATATCCGCCGCCCCATCAGTCCTTTCCTTACGAGGAGGAGAAACAGAAGGTTCATGATCTTGCCTCTTTATCTCCCTAGACATGTGTGAATGTACTTCCGCTGATGATGAAGGCTTATCTTCTGTCTGAACTGCTTCCTGTTCATGATGATTCACAGCCTTCTTGGACTTGCCCTCTCCACCAAAGGCAACATTTTTCTGAAGACTAAAGTAAAAATCACTGATGTCCGTCTTCTTAGTAACCTGTCAATATATTTCACATTATTAGAACATTGAAGGATTATGTACTGATAGGGGTCACTTTCAGATCAAATAGAAGAACTAATGCATGCAACGGACAACCATAGCTTCTTTCTAGTTCCATACTGATTAACAGCGTCAACTGACACGGTATTTCTTTAGCGGTCATTATCTCTTCTGAAGTGTTCTGTGTTAAACCAACAAGGAAAGTAAGATCAAAAGCTTAGTCCATAAAATAAGTAATATTAGCAATTCTATTTTTTTCTTTTGACATCATTAGTTGTAGGGTGGCTTCAGTACTTCGGTTCAGGGATAATTAGACCAGTTGAAACTGTCGGCATTTGAGAAATAAATGCTTTGGTATGAAGAAACGTCACGTCCTCCAGTATTTGATAAATTTTACTAATGCATTTAGTCTGACAAAATTGGAACTTATGGAACTGTTTTTGGACCTGCAATTCAGGTGCTAGTTTAGAAGACAAACACAGCCCCATTATACACAGCCCCACTATCAAATATGAGTGAAATCTTGAGGTTAAATTTGCTAATTTAACTTGAAAAATGCTGTTAAACTTCTACACCAAACACTCTATGAAGTAATTATCTAAAATTTCGGAATTATCTGAAAAAGTACTTCTCCAAAAACTAATACACTCCAAATGGACCCTTAATATTGAGAAAGTAATTTTCTTTCATTCAGTTACTGTTTCCTTTATAAGAGTTTCAATATTCCTTCCAAGAAAATCACTATGAGATTTTAGTACATGAGGCCAAAACTTTTCAAATGAGCTTGACAATCATCAATCTCTTTTAAGCAGAAATTAACTTAAGATCTTGCCAGAACACGCTCGGTCATCAGGCGGGTTATCAAATGAAATGAGCAGTAAGGTGTAAAATTATATTATGATCATTAACATAAATGGAAGGCCATCCATAATTTTTACATAAATACCTTACGCATAAAGATAAGCAAGCAAAGAGATCCTGCAGTTGGTACTAACTGGTAATCACAAGTAAATGAGAAGATTTCACTTACATCATCTCTCTCCTCTCGTAGCTCACGAAGACGCTCTTCCTCCAACCACTTAGCCTGCTCTTGAAGTTTCCTCTTGTAAGCAGCAGTGACAAACTTGTCTTTGTCTGCAAAAAGATGATCATCTTTACTCCTCTCTTTTGCTATTTTCCTCTCATAAATGACCTCATGCTCCCGTTCTCGTTGTTTAGCCTTCTCCATTAGCATCTGGATATATTTTGGCTGGAACAGAGCATAACAGTTCAAAAAGGAGCAAAAATTGTGGAAGTAATTTTCATTTCAGGGAGAAGATAATGCATCAAAACAAAAGCAGATTAGATTGAACAGATTAGTATAACCACTGAGAAAAGAGAGCCGTCTCCTATTTTATTTCTACCATAATTCCATCAGAAAAAAGAACTTCCATAATTTTAGTTTCTCCAATGTAAAAGTAACTTTACCTCAGTACTAAAAACAGTTAAAAGAGTAGCTTACTTGGTCCTTGAATTAAGAATAACAAATCAAAGAATGAGATACACTTAAAATTAACACTTTGCAGAATCCTTCCATAATTCAGTTCACTCAGAAAATGCTCCTTATCCTAGCATCTTACTGACAAAGCCACCATAACATGGCAATCTTAGGTTCTAGAGCTAAACCAGGATATATCTTAGAAGGCTTCAAGTTGTACTGAGGTGAAAAAGTAATACCTCAAAATCCAATATCACTTAAATTCTACCACAACAGAAGTTACTATACAAATTACTTCGACCAAGTGATTCACGGCTAAAAGGTCTGTTAGCCTACTCAGCATAGCAACTAATTTCACTTAAATTCTACCACAACAGAAGTTACTGTACAAATTACTTCGACCAAGTGATTCACTGCTAAAAGATCTGTTAGCCTACTCAGCATAGCAACTACTTTCACATGGTTTTAACAATTAATTGCAGAAACAATCATGAGTAACCTCTCCAAACTTTTGAACTGTTCATTTGTTTTGTTTGTCAAATCATACTGGATATCTAAAAAATACACGGGAAAAAATGCAACTTAAAACATTACCTTCCTCTCTTCGCGATCCTGAGCTCGAGGTTGGACAGCCTTCACTTTCATATCATCATACACTCCATCATAATCAAATACTGAAGGGTCCTCTTCTAAAGCCTTCTTATGTTGTTCTTCAATCTGCCAAAACAAATTGCATCAATGGAGTTACAACCCTAGTTATAGTCACTTCCCCTTCTTGAGTCATACATCCGTTTACTTTTTTGGAGATGAACAAAACCAGTCTAAAAAGGTTCAGAAACATAAGATTTCAGGTTAAATTCCCAACAAAGACAAAAACACTAGGCGATCTCTTCTCATATGCACATAGTTTCATGTGTCGAGGTGCGCACAAGCTGACCCGGACACCATAATTATATAAACTCAGACGAATATATAAAACAAATGTGAAAATTATCATATACAGCTAAAGCTTAATAGTAAGTGCAGGGTGCAGCATGGAATTAGTCGAGGTGCGCACAAACTGAATTTATAAAACAAATGTGAAAATTGTGAGATAAGAGCTAAAACTTACATCTTTGAGAGCCTTATTCTTAGAGGCATGACGAGAAATTTCTTTCTCAACATCATCATCATCACCATCCCCAAAACCAAGTGCTTTAGGAACCGGAGGCCTCGCAGGCTGTTTCTTCTTCTGCTGCGATGGTGGAACTCTTAATTGTAAACCATATCCCGATTTTTTCATGATTCACAATCAACTTCAAACTGAACTGAAAATTCATAATTAAAACAAAAATAAAAATCTTCAGGTGCTATCGAATGAAAAACAATTGCAATATAGAAACGATAAATTTTCTATATTTCAATTTGAATTTAAGGTTTTAGAGCTTGTTTTTTATTACTTACAGTACAGGTCCTTTGATTTGTAGCTGACGCTTACCAAACCCTAAAACACTGCGGCGAGTTCTGTTCTTGATTGACAGAAGTCGGAAATTTAGAGCCGCCGGAAGAAGGCGGTGGTCCGGCGGTGGAGAGAGGGTGGCGGAATCGAGTACCGGCAACTATATGGATCCAAATGGGCTCACCGATTTCTTATTTATGTATAAGAAATTGAAATATACTTTTTAAGAGATAGTAATTTGGTACTCCAAAATTAAGTTTGTAATTAAATTTATAAGTCTCAATTTTAATATTGAAATATCCACTTTATTCTTAATTGGGATAAATTAGTTTTACGATTATAATTTCAGGATTGAACTGTTATAGTCCAAATCCTCATAAGGTAGGGTCGACGCCTTGCCTCCCCCCAAACTGTACTTGCAAGTTTTCCCGCAAAAAGCTTTTCACGCCTACACTTAAAATGAACACTATTTTTCTTTAGTTAGGTAGTTCTCCCGATCGTAAGACCCTTTACGAGTAAGGTTAATCAAAGACATAATGTCGTAGCATAGGACTTCAGGAATTTTGGAAGCTGTACATGCTTTAAAAATGCCTAAAGCTTTTAGCTTTGATCATTCGACGCCGAGTGAGAGGGTTCCTCGCTAAATAAAACCAAAGTTCCACAATCTCTTACCTATCCCAGCCCATCCCTTCACCCGGATAATGACCACTTAAGCACCTCTGGAAGCGAACAGAAATAGATGACCGAGTCCGCCTTATCCTTATATACGACTTTCCTTCCCTGTGTTCTATCACTCACGGATAGCCTACCCAAGGAAGAAATCACAATCAGGGCAGTCATTTGTATATTAGGTAGCCTCCTCACTAACATGTTTGTCAACGGTGAAAGATAGCCTTAAAGTGAGGGCTCCGGAGATAGTATTTCTCAACTATCGATCGACGTGACAATTATGCCAGCTTGACAAAGCCTTTTTCATTCAGTCTCCCAATAAATGAAAAAAGATTTATGATGACACAAAAATTGTGCTCGACGCGCTCTTTCCTATTTCACTGCGCCAAGTGGTTTGGACATTTTCTTTTATTCAATTTATAGATAACCAAAACTCATAAGAGACGTACAGTGATTTATAATAGAACTCTTTCATGGAAGAATAAACAATTAAATGAGATAATTAAAAACTTAAAAACTTTTTTAAATAGCTCAAAATATAAAAATAGTTGCAATTGAATTAGTAACTTTAATGTTCAGTAGAAAATAGCAACTTTAAGAATATTTTATTAAAGATTTAGCATTCACTAATTAATCTATTTAAATTATTTCATTTTTAATGCACATGTATTTGAATATTAACTAGCCACCAGTGAAACTAATAGATGATTTCTACACTATAATACGTAGTTTTTTATACGACCAATCGTTCCTTCAACCTCCATATGCAATTGTTTCGGGTGTGTTCAATACGGAGGAAAACATTTTCTGAAAAATATTTTCCGAAAAAGTTAGAACTATTACGGTACAATAAAATATATCATTCATCCAAACTCATTGTACTTCAATGCATCTAGTACAAAGTTATTCAAATCATCAGAGTTAGAAGAAAGTAGTGTAGAATTATTCTTTCTGGAGCACACATCTAGAATTAACACTCAATTTCGAGCCCAACTGGCAGCGAAAGGGCGAAAAAGGCGCGATCAAAAGGAAAAAAAAGCTGGAAGAATTCACTCCTGGCTAGCAATCACCCCTACAAATGACTGTTAGCCAAATATGCATCCCAACCTTGAAGCCGGTATTCACGAGCTGCTTCTGCGGGGTTAGCAGCCTTTATAATTCCACGGCCAACAATAATAATATCACTGCCTCTATCAGCAATTACCTGAAACAACAATATCTCACACTGAGCAGCTAAGACAATTCAATCTATGTCGCATTAAAACTAGAGCAGTCCTGATAAAACCAACTTAAAGGTCTTCAATTTTCTTATTCGTACTGGTAAACTTGCAGTTGAGGCAGGTGCAAGCAGTTATTCTTCCAACAAGCCCAATCAGTAAGGTAGCAGGAAGAAAGTTATTATTTGAAGAAAAAAGAAGGTTTACGGTCATGGAATTGCTGCACAACCACAAAGCCAAAAAACCTCCTAAGCAACAGTAACAATATGATTTTAAAAAAAAGTTCTCCGTCTCGATGAATATATATGTGTGTGGTTCCTTGCTGTCTTGTTAAGCAAATATTGTCTGCAAATGACAATCCACATGTGCAAAGGTGAAGTATATTATAACATAGAGAAATGTCATAAGCTTCCTTGCATATTTCATTCACTGAATCATCAAGGTGCAATCTTTGGAATAAAATCCAATCTTATGAGTAAAAGTTGCTTCTCTAGTTCGTTGAGAAAAAAAATTGTCTTTCTAGTTTAATGTTGCGACTGAAGAATATTGGAAATTCATGAAATGAATTCCAGAGTACAATAAGGTTTCAAATTCCCTTAGCACACTGGAGACAAAATGAGTAATTTAAGCACCAAAAGTGTTGAGCTCAATTAAGTAGAGGCCATGACATCATACTTCACATGTGCTTTCTAAACAAGGTACAAAAGAACTGAGTCATCAATTTCTTTACCTCCCCACCCAAAAAAAAAAGGATTTTCTAACAATAATTGATAACAGGTTGGCTTGTGCCACGGCCGACGGATGCATAGATGTGTTGACAGCTATGGTTGAGGCTAACGCGTATGAAAGGAACAATATTCAAACACGTGAAGAATGTTTGAGAAATTTCAATCCTTGATCAAGTTTCATCAGTATGCCTTGATGGATTCATAAATACATTTGGACATAGATGCGGCAAAAACACATCTGTGTGTATACCAGGCAGCAAATTTTATCTATGGCAATTATTGGAAGGGCCACAAATAGTCTAGCCACCAGATTGGGTGTTGTTTTATCAAGAATTGGTGTTGGTGCCTCCTCTAAAGCTTCTTATGGATTTGGGGCTCTCCACATTTTGATATATAGGGAAAAAAGTACATAATTCGCCCGTTTCCTAGTTACTTAAGATTGTAGGAATTGTGTCTTACTTCATCTATTACATGCAGGTTACTTAGTAAAAATTTGGTTCACAGTGTCGATAAATTATGTGTTGATGCTAGTAACTGCCACAGGGATGAACTAGCCATCAATGACCATAATCCATATCAATCTGGTGGCTCACCCAAGATACCAAATTATATATTATTGATACAATGGAGCTGGCAGGCAGGGGAATCGAACTTCAAAAAGAAGAAAGTCGGGTTTGTATAACTAGAAAGAATTTGAGAAGTTGAAAAGAAGATAAAGAAGCGAAAAGTTAGGGAGTGCTTTTATTTTTCCCGGATGAAGACGAATTGAAAAGAAGCAGCTGCTAGAGAACATCACTTATCAAGAAAGGACAGTTAGTCATATGAAAATGAGAAGGAATGGACAAACTCTTCAGCTCTTCTAACCAGCTTACAGAACCTATCATTCCATTTTATTTTTTAATTTTTGATAACAATGGTATCGGGGCCAGCTTGCACTAACCTAATCATTCCATAATAGACCACCTACTTCAATGTAGGTACTAAGACTGAAATGTAAGAAATGAAAAATAAGACATGATAGCAAATGGGACTTACTGAATTTGGAGTGTTATATTGTTGGCCTAGAGCATCTCCTCCTTTTACCAATTGAACACCAGGTGTAGCATGGATGAGGGATGGGTTTCCAGGCCCATTAGGCCAAGAGGCAGGATTCACAGAGATGAACCCAATGACAAAATCCGAGTGATCCTCAGCAATTTTTACTGCTGCTGCTGTGTAATCTCCTGTGGCTAGGTTACCCGCAGAACTCATTTCAGCAAGAAGCAGCAGGCCCCTTCCACGTGGCAAGCCCTAAGTACAGGAGAACCAAATCAGATCTTAATAGAATGTTCTGTAGCTCAATAGCTAAGGTATCAGTAAAAGTGAAACAAAACAAAACAAACCTTCAGTTTCAGACCATCAACAATTCCTGGACCAGAAATAATGTGTGCATTAATTATATCAGCCCAATCTAAAATGCGGAAGATACCTCTGCAGACAAACAGATCATATTAGATCAACTTGAACAACAAAGAAATAAGAATGTTAAAGAAAGCTGGCATTCCCTCACCCTTCAGCTTGCATTGTCACTGTATTTCCAATGTCAGCAAATTTACGATCTTCAAATATTAAGAAGTTGTGCTTGTCTGCAATCTACAGAAGAAAAGAAACAATAGAAAGGACTCACATAAACTTTAAAATCCCAATACATTGGCAAAAACAAGCATTATTTTTAAGCCCCGTTCAAAATCATTTTTCCTTTCAACTTGCAACAAGTGTCAATTAAACCTAATGTTGGCATACATTATTATTTAAGTCAACAAATACTTCCATCATGTAGTATCCTTTTATTTGGTCCGTTGCTCTAGCTATCAGCTACAGCAGAACCCAGTAGTTTTGGCTCAAACACTATAATTGTGTAGAAAAATTCATATAATATGCAAAATTAATCTATTTAGAACCCAGTAAGAAAAATGGTCCAGTACCCATAAGCTAAAGATCTTGGCTTCATCACTAGCTATCAGCCTAGGAAACTGTATCAGTTTTCAGATAAATAACTTAACATAAGCTACTCCTTGGATGCAATGGTTGAACTCTTTAAAATAAAATTTGTAATCCTGCCCGGCTAGCTCATTATTAAATAGCTCATGCACATGTTGAAGGAATAAAGAAATACAGAAATACGGTAAACATGATCCAGAATTTCTCTAGAGCAAAATGAAGCACAAACTGCACCATCATCCGCCAGAGAAGATCAATGAGCACTAGTAACTTACCGATCTAAGCTTAGAACCAAAGTCAGGAGTAAAATCAGGCAATATATCAACATGTGTTTTTAACATGCAGATTTCAGGTCCAACCTGCATAGAAAGATTAGCAATAAACTTGTCAAATTATTAAACATGAAAGGCACTGACAGAATTATTGGACAAAGATTAAATAGGAAAGGAGGAAAGCAGCATGATTTCCTTGTGTCACACCAAAACAAAGGAGAATTAGCACAATTCATATGCTAAATGGGGCTACTAGTTTATTATCTGTAAACCTCAAATGTGTGATTATTCAGTTTATTCGACACCTATATGCTAAATGCGGCTACTTGTTTGCAGAAACTATTTTACACATACATTTTGCCTAATGCCTACTTATATTGGTTCCTATACCTTATTCATGAATGATCACAGATACAAGAACAAAAGGTATTATTCATCACCTTGTCAGCAATATCTAGCAGTTCAGCAGCTGTGGCCACATCAGCAGCCAAAGACAAATTAGTCTTCTTCTGCACCATGATTTCAAACAACTTCTTCCCAGTAGGGTTCTTTGCAATCTTTGCCCTCTCTTCATATGGTAATCTGGCCCTGACCTTTGTTTCCTTCACTGGCGCAGGAACTGCAACCTTGCGGTTCTCCTCCAAGAATTTCTTCACCATCTTTTCTGTTTCCTCTGAAACCCTACCCTTTTCCTTTAGTATCCTCACCATCTCAGTAAGTTTCACCATTGAATGCAATGTGATTCCATTATCAGCCAAATTTTCCCTTCCTCCTTGCTCTCTGTCCAAGAGAATCACCAAACAAGCCACAGTCAGGAAAAAAAAAATAACTCCAGTTTCGCCAATATATCACAAATCTGTGCTAACTGAATTTCTCAAAAGACACACCAACACCAAACAAGACTTAAGGCACCAAACAATCTCTTATCCTATACATCAATAAGTTCAACCGGTAAAAAGAAAATTGATGAAGGTAACAAGTACAACCAATATATTACAACAATTATACGCCACCATTTTTCTTTTCACTTGTGTTAATCATGTTCATGCTTATCTCTGAACTTTACTTCTACAAACATTGCGTTAGTTTTAAAATGCAATACACCTTACACTTTCCCTTCCATTTTTTTGGCATTTAATTTTGATCTATCGACACCTCTTCTAAAATGACAATAGTTTTCCCAACAGTTCAATCTAATATAAACTACTAGTAGTTCTTTATAGTATTTCAGATTTTGTTACTGAAATTTTCAACAAAATTCCCCATCTTCACATATTTTAAGGTATCACTTCCTTCATCATAAAAAGAATGACCTTATTACTATTAGAAAAGTCAAACAACATTCCTTTAGACTAAGATCTTATCAAACATTTTAAATATTTGGAGTTCTTAATAAAAGTTACTTATAGAATGTTTTATGTAGTTTAAAATATATAATTTCATTTCATATATATATAAAAAAAAGGAATTAATCCAAATTCACAAAAAGTTAGATTAGTTGATCTCCATGTTTGAACTCTGTCATTCCTTTGGGATGAACCCTTACAATTCTTGAAAGCCTAAGGATGACATCAGATTTTGCCAAAAAAGGAACTTTTTCAGAAAATGCTGACCTAGCCTTAGAAAATCTTTCTGCAAATTTTGGCATGATGAAAAACAGCTCAAAAACATTTTTTTCAACTTGAAATGTTCCATGTCCTTGTTTATTAACTTGATGATTTACATTGAGAGTCCAAACAGTGACTGTTACACACCTAAATAAACACCATTGGAGCAGTTTTCACCCAAAAAAATTACTGTCGAATGTCAAAAATCTTTTGAAAATAATGTGAGTATCTTTATAACCTTGATGTCACCAAGGCCAGAACATATGCAAAGAAATCACCTAGATTATTGTCTTAGTTGGGATTCAAACCGAGACCTCGTGATTCTCAAGCTAGGCCTCAATAGAGAAACAGGGAGCACAAATTGCTGAATGAGTAAAAGGAAAAGAAATCGAACCTGTCAATCATGACAACAGCATCAGTAACCTTCAACCCAACAGCACGAAGAGGAGCAGCAGTCTCAAGTACCGAAGCACCACTAGTAACCAAATCCTCAACAATAAGACAAGCTTGACCCGGTTCAAAAGCACCTTCAATAGCTTTCGCAGTTCCATAATCCTTAATCTCTTTCCTCCTCATTACCATCGGCAAGTCATGTGCAGTGGATATACACGTCGCGATAGGCAACGCTGTATACGGAACACCACAAACGACGTCGTATTTGGTGGATTCCGGTAGTGAACCGGCGAGGGTTTGCGAAATCTGACGGAGAATCGAAGGGTAAGAAACGATTAACCGGAGGTCAATGTAGATTGGAGAAAAAATGCCGGATTTGAGCTTGAATTCACCGAATTTAACGGCGGAGATGTCGTGGAGCTGAAGGATTATCGACTCCATTGTTTCAGATACCATTTTTTTTGAGGTTTTCGTTAAGCTCTTTGGAAGAGATTGAAGGTGGCTACTGGGTAGAGTATGAAGTTTGAAGAAACTGGCGCTTTTATAGTTGCTTTCATGTTGTGGAAGTGGGGAAAGGTTTTTGTCTAGGGCAAAAATGGTACACCTAGATTAATTCGGAATATAATCTAGAAAAATATTATGATACTGAACTTGAAAATATTGTAATCAAGAGTCGGATTAAGGTTAGGATCAAGAGTCATGAGGTTTCACATCTCGACCTTACACTAAAGAGTCAGAATCAGGATTGGATTAGGTCCTGAGTTGGACCCCGACCGAGACTTCAACTCAAGACTTGACTCTCGACCCGTGATCCAAGACCAGGATCGAGGTCGGGTTGAGGTTTGGGATCAAGAGACATGTCCTGTATTGATGTTGGATTGCGGGCTTTGGTATTAGGGTTGGATTGTGATGTTAAAAGAGAGTTTTGAAAAATATGTTTTTCTTAGTTTATGTAGGGAAGTCATTTATTTGAAAAGGAGGAAAATAAGTTTATTTGGAAAATATTTAGGTTAGACAAATATGAGAAAATTGAAAACCAAACACACCACATTATTTTGCTTCGGTTAAGATTTGAACTTGAAATTTGACATTTAACTCACTTCATTGGTTAGTAAGTCAAATTATTATAGTTAATTGATTTAATAAGATGAAAATGCATGTTAAATTATTAATTATGTCTAAATGTTAAAAATCTATGTATAAAAAACATAGCATATACTATTTAATTGATATGATATATAAACAATTGTTATGGATAAATTTTTATCGTAAGTTCTAGGAACAATATAGCATGGGCGTACGTAGGCGTTAATTTATGTGTTATAACTTTGGTTCAACAAGTTTTATATATGTTAAAAAATAATTTATGATGTAAAAAAAAAACAATTTAGAACTCAATTGTTACATAATATTTAACATTATTATCCTAAAAATTTAAAGAAATTATAAAATTTAAATCCCAATACATTATTACTATTATTTAGATAAATAAACCTACCTTAAATTATTCTATTAGAATTTTAAAAAAGTTCAGTTTTTACTTTGACGATATTAATTGGAACAACATTGACAACAAGAAGAAAAAACGTGACCACCAAAGTAGGATTCAATAGCTTTTTAAAAAAAATATTATGATTCATCGTGTTAATTGCTATGTTTTTTATATCTATTTATTTTTGGTACTTAAATTTGTTGCGCTCAATTTGAAGATCTTTAAAAAAATAATCTCTCTATCTACATAAAATAATGATAAAATTATCTCTTTTAGATATATATATATATATAAAATTTTACTGAGTATATTATTATTGATTGTGGACCGATTGAATCAACTAATCAATTATTAAAAGGAGGAAAGTGCTAATTGAGAAAAAGCACTTTGGCAATTAACTTTCGGCCATCGAGGGCCCGTTTGGTCGTGTTTAAAGTTGATTTGATTATTAATTTGATGAAAAATCAAGTTGATTTAAAATTAAAAATTAATAATTACTTATTTTTTAATATAATTATTTCATAAGCTATAAAATATAAATTTATGAGTCAAGTTTTATTTATTTTTTTAAAGTTGAAATCACAAACTTGGAATTGAATTCTTATTTTAGGAGAATTGGGAATTGAAGTTAAAGTTTTGTTCAGAATAATTTATAGAGAGGCACTTTAATAAATTTTACTTGTATTTTTTTATTTAACTTTTGTATTGAGTCTGATTAAATTCAAATCCGCATATTGCATGACTCATTTTTGGAGTTAATATTTTTTTTAAAAATCAAGACCTCTGACTATGTGGTGAGATCCCGAAATATTTTATTACAATTTTTGTTGTTTATAATTTTTACTATTACATGGTAAAACCATTTATACATTTGCACATATAGATTATTTTTTATAGCACGATGTAGGAGTTAATTATTTTATTGGACATTTGTTATCTTTTACTATATATGTATTAGATAATTTTATTTATCGGAATTTAGATATACCAAAAAGTTCGCCTAGTATTTTTTTTAACCAAGAAATATATTATTCTTTGAAAGAATTATATTCTCCACTTGTTCTTGTCCTATAAAAGTAAAATTAACAATCTATTTTACTTTATATATTCGTCTTGTAAATCCTTTAATTTACCAACACTACTTGATATTCGAGCAATCAACTCCATTAACTAGTTCAAGGAGCATGATATGAGCATTTTTCAAGATCAATGAAGCATAACCGTAGGTTGGGGTGTCAAATGAGCAGGTTGAATTGAAATTAAAGGTATTAAAATAGGTTGAAATAACAATCGGGTTGGGTTACGACTCGCCCAAATTTACTTTGGGCTCAAATTGGCTAAAAATTGGCTGGATCATGACCTGCCCAATTTGACCCGTATAATCTCAATAATTTGAACATATTGTTATTTACTTTTAATAACCATAATTTGAATTTCAACTCAAGAATATATATATATATATATATAAAGTTACAAATGGATAGATAAAACCTAAAAGATATAAAATAGATAGTAATTTATACATTTGATATGAGAACATACATTACACCAATGCAAAAAAGAGTTTTAAAACGAGTTGAAATTAGAGATTAAATTGGACCAATTAAAGATTTTTAAAATAGGTTAAAACTTGAATTAGTTGAGATTGACTCAATTCAAATTATGTTGATTTCAAAACAAATTAGACGGATTATCTATATTTATGCTCATTTTGACATCCCTAACAATACATTATATGGAGTTATGGAAAGGAATTTATTCTAATACTTTTTATAGAAAAATCATAAATGCATGTAAGTAAGAGTATGAAGCTTTCTTGATGAAAATCATAACAAAAAATTTAGAATATGTTTTTATTTTTCGAAAGCACTCTTTGAAGAATATCAATTCAAAAAAGTATTTTCGCAAATATTAAAACAATTACTTGTGTTTGTCCAAAGTTTCAAAAAGTGCTTCGGAGAAAAAATAACTTTTTTTTCTATTCAAAATCACATTTTTTTCCCTTAAAAACCTCGATGAAAATGTTTTAACTTCTGTATTATAGATAAAATTAATTTATGTCCATAACTTATGTTCGATAAACAAAACCTCTATTGTCATTTTTAGATTTAACCCGAAAACAAGATAAAAGCCCAACCCAAAACGGGTCGGGTCAGGTCTGTTCTAAAAAGGATGGTTGCCATTGCTCTTATCTTTTTATCTTGAGGATTTTGCCATTCTGGCTCCATAATCCCCTCGGTGAGTTCATCTCTCTCCCGCTCTTATGTAAATTTAATGGTTTTTTCTTGTACTATATCTGATTGGGTGTTCGAAAATGTAGTTCATTTTACCTAACTGCAATCTTGGTTTACTACTCCCTCCGTTTCAATTTGTTTGTGTGGTTTTGACTTAGGCAAATAATGTAAGAAAGTAAAAAAAAAAATTTAATCTTGTTGGCTTAACTTAAAGATATGTAGAATGTACTAAAATGTTCTTTAATCTTGTATGGTGAACAAACATGAAATATGGAAAGTTTTAGAATTGAAGAGTTGGTAAAAAAGGAAAGAGAGGTTCTCTTTGAATTGGAAATTGAAATGGAGGGAGTAGTATTTATGTTTCACTAGGATTTGAACTTGAGACGTTACGGTTCTCAATTCACTTTATTGACCATTGGTAAGATTTTAGGTGGATTGCAATCTTGATGAACATACTAGAGTTTATTTTGTTTTTGATATTGGTTCCCTTTGATTTCTCTTTGTTTGTGGTTTAAAGACTTGTCCTTTATGATTAAATCATGGTCCTTTTATCACCAATTGCTTGCGTAAGGCCTTATTTGCGGAATATTTTTTGGTGTAGAGTTTGTGAAATGCGTTTGTGGTGGAGGGTGTTTGATGTTTGGTGTAATTTTGAAAAGGCAATGAGTGAAAGTAATGTGTATTGATATGCAAGAGATATAGAATGGAGTAAAGGTAGTTGTAATGAGGACTTAAGGTACTTTTATTGTTTGGTGTGTGTGTGTTTGGTATTTATTGATAAATAAGCTCAGCAAATTGGATTATATTTTGATAATATTATTGAGTATTAAGAATTGAAATTTACAGTGAATCAAAAACCATTAGACCAGGAAATGAGTTGTTATATTTGAAATGTTACAACTTCAACAGATTATTGAGGGAAAAAGGTATTAGTCATACCGAACAGTGCCAAAGTCAGAATCAGACCTTTTGTGGACTTACTATAAAAATATATTTTCTCTTTCTTGTGTTCGTGATGATCGGAGGAAATTTTAGATTGGCTATAAGATTCTTAGGAGTTGTTATGGTAATAGTTCTGTTTTCTTAGTAGTTCTATGCTCATCTCTTGTTATGGTAATAGCGAGAGGCTACTGAATTTCTTTGTTTTCTTTGCAGCGTAAAAATGGCAGTGAGTTTGAGTCTTGTTTCCGCATTCAAAGGACTCTCCTTATCTTCCAATTCTCTCCTCGGGGTCTCTCTTCCCGTTGCCCCCAAGTTCTCCATTTCCTTCCCGTTGAAATCTCCATTGACAATTGAGTCTGCCCACAAGAAAGGAGCAGGTAGCACTAAGAATGGTCGAGACTCTCCTGGACAGAGGCTTGGTGTCAAGATTTATGGTGACCAAGTCGCCAAGCCCGGTTCTATAATCGTTCGCCAGCGCGGTACAAAGGTTTCAATTTTACTTCTCCTGGGTCTCCTCTCTCTTTTTTATTTTTGCCTAAAACTCATATTTACTGTGGAAGTTCTGATAGCTCTTTTGATTGATTAATAGTGCTTGAAATGAATTCAGACGAACCCGCCCAAGTAGAGTGTAATTCCAGTTTTTTTGCTCAATGCCTCACAAACATACTAGGTCCTGACATCTTGTCAATATCTCTGCTCCATTCGTCTGGCTTTCTGCATTTGGTTTGTATATTATTTGTTGGAAATATATGGATTATCTAAAGGGCGTTAGATTGAGTACAAAACAAGGTATTGGAAGGTTTAAAGGGGATACTTATCTTGTTGTTATTTGAAGTAACAGATTGCTATAAGGTTTAAGGTTCTGAACTCTCGTATCTGATCTATCGTGAAGACATAGTTGGAAGTTCTCTTAAAAGAAATGACAAGTGCAGTTGTTATCTGCTCTAACTTATAATCATTTATCTAAATTTAGTATGCAAATCTTTTGGTACTTTAAGGCTGTACACTTGTATATAAATCCGACTTGAGTTGTTCTTCGTTTATGACAATATGATGATGCTTATGCTGAGCTGGATATTTAGCTGCTATGAGTAAAGGTAGTCTTCTATCAGTTAGGTAGTGATAGGGTTTATGCCAGAGGTTGGTATTATTTTCACTTTTTCAGCTCTGATTTGATCCTGTTATTGTCTGCTTGTTTGCTCTAAGAGTAGATTGAAAGTTGCATTCTCCATTGATCATTGCCGTGTATTCTGTTTCTTTGATGATTTACTAATCGTTCTCTTGGTGATATTTCAAGTTCCACCCGGGAAAGAACGTTGGACTTGGCAAGGATCACACAATATTTTCTTTGATTGATGGACTAGTCAAATTTGAGAAGTTTGGGCCTGACAGAAAAAAGGTTGAGTTCTCTTGCTTTCTGCTTGTAGATATGCGGTACACCAGTGTGATTAACGTATACTGAATCTGAATAAATGTGCAGATAAGTGTTTATCCACGCGAGGTACAACCTGAAAACCCCAACAGCTATAGAAACCGAAAGAGAGAGTCCTTCAGATTACAACGTGAACGTAGAAAGGCACGAAGAGAAGGTGTCGTCCCTGAGCCTCAGTTAATAGTTGCATCTGTTGCTGAATCCTCTGAGGATAATCCCACCACCACTTGCTGATAATGGTCTTTCGTTTTATAAACATTCTGTTGTCGTTTTGGTTATCGCTAGTAGTCACTCTGGGAACACATGCAGGCACATTTTTCTCCTAAATTGTGCTTCTGCCATTGTTGTCTTTTGTTTGTAAATTGCATTACTGAAAGGATGAGTCCTTGTCATAGTTGTATGAGTACAGAATGAAATGTATGATTTGGATTCTTGTCACAGGTTGTATTGTATGATTTGGAAGCTGCAGCTTGGCACAATAGCCCAACCAAAAGAGTTTAAAATCATAAATAAAATTGTCCAATTGACAATTCGAGCCAAATATAAAGGTTTCCCAGGCTATTCCGCTGAAGAAAATGGTAGTAAGAGAGATCTTCTCTTAGAATTGAACTCTCATGACAAGAAGTGAATGCCATATCATATCCTAAAGATTGGCTAAAATCCTTTATATGCAAACTAGTACTCCATTTGTTTTGTACGATTTAACTTTAAAATATCAATTTCATCCTCAATGAAATGATTTATCGCCAAATAAATATTCATGACATGTAATAAACCACAAGTTTCAAAAGTTTCTCCGTCTTTCTTAAATTCTTATCATGTTAAACAACACCACATAAATTGAAACGAAGGAGAACCAACAGAAGAAAAAAAATAGAAAAGGAAAACAAGATTTTGAGATCCGACCCGGAAATTTACTCGGATCAGAAAACTCTGCAAATAAAATTGTGGCAGCCATTGCTCTGTTGTCTTGTCTTTCTAGAGGATTTTGTGATTTCTGGTTGTTCTTCATCTTGCGAGACTCCATTAACCCCTTCGGTGAGTTCATCTCTCTCTTCTCATATTTTAAATTTAGTTCTAATATGTGTTAGTCGAGCCGAGAGTTAAATCGCACTAGGCAAGCCCGGTTAACAAAGGCCAATAAGGGGTTTCGAACTTGAGACCTCAGAAGCCAAACCATCTTAGCCACCTGAAGGGTTTGAACATAAGACCTTATGGTTATCAATCCCATTGACTAGCCAAATTTTAGCTGACTGTAATCTTGATGAACACAGTCCATATTGTCATTGATACTGATTTTTTCTGATTTCTCTTTGTTTGTGGTTTAAAGACTTGTCCTTTTTGATTAAATCATGGTTTTTTATCACCAATTGTTTGGTTAATGCCTTAATTGTGGAATATTTTTTGATGTAGAGTTTGTGAATGAGACTATGGTGGAGGATCGATGATGTTAGGCGTAATCTTGAAAAGAAGATTCAAAGTAATGTGTATTAATAGGAGCAAGAGATGTATAATGGAACAAAGATAGTTGTAATGAGGACTAAAGGTGGTTTTTCCATTTAGGTGTGTTGGGCATGAAGGAAAATGCTTTTCAGAAAAATAAGTTGTGAGTATTATATGTAAGCATTGGTTGGAGCTAGCCAAGGAAGTTGTAATGTATGCGTACACTCTACCCTCTCTAGACCCCACTTAGTGGGATTTCGCTGAGTATGTTGTTGTTGTTGGTTGGAGCTAGCGATATGGAGTAAGAATTGCAATAGCAGTAAAAGGACATGACTTATGAGATAAGTGAGAGAAGTCATTTTTCCCTTTTGATGGAAAATATTTTCAGTAATCAAACACAAAAACATAACTTCTTATATTTGAAGTTATCAATTTTAACATTTAGTTGTGGGAAATGATTCTAGTCACACTGAACAGTGCCAAAATCACAATCAGACTTTTCTAGACTTACTATCAAAAATGTATTTTTTTCCGATTTGTGTTGGTGATGATCGGAGTAAATATTGGATTATTTATAAGATTCTTGTTAGTTGTTATGTCGATAGTTAGTTCTATGGTCTTCGTACACTTTGGCACATCCTAATACAGTGAAACAGAAATGAACCTTAGTCTTGGATAATTTCAGTCTGATATTGATATTGTGATATTGGATTCTACAACAGTCCTAATTTGTATGCTTGGTTGTGCCCGAGTTTTGTACCTTTTTTTACCAGTAAAAGTTACATAAGCTTTTTCGTTCCATGGGCAAATGCTAAGAGGGTAACCTAAAACCATCTGTATATGGAACGTACTAATCAAATAAAAGAAGGTACTGGACTGGAAATTAAATAGCAATAGACGTTTAAGTTAGGAAAAATGATGCAATTGTAGAATTTGTCAGTGCAAGATGCTTTTTGTGGCTTACATAATCTGAACCTATACTGATGATAGCTCTAATCAGCAGGTTGATTGAACTGCTCTTGAGTCCTAATGTCATTTGTACCTATTTATGTTTGGTGCAGATTTTAGTTTGTATTTAGATTGAGAGGGACCGAATAATGCAGTCACTGGTAGCCATCTCAGCCATTGCCAATCATCATGCATGCCTAATATGATATTTTTTGCAAGTTCTTTCATATATTATTTAATGAAGATGGAAAACTCCATCTCCTGGTTCTTGCTTATCAAGTTGTTCCCCCTTTTCGATCTTTTGGCATTTTATTTGTAGAATCACTTGCCATCTGTCCAAGTCTTGATGGACAGATTTACCTGATACTTGTTGCTGGTGGGAGGTAGCAGGTATCCAATGGAATTAGTTGAGGTACACGCAAGCTGATCCGGACACCACGGTTATCAAAAAAAATAAAAATCTGTAGAATCATTTGTAGATCCCTCAACTTGCAACAGGGACTAGCTACTGCATTTATCTTCTAATTTCTGCTGGAAGAGAATTCCGCTATAACTTACTGATAAAAAGATAAAAATAAAAATAAAGAAGTTCCTCTTAAGCTTATTGCTAAACTACAGCTGCAAGAACACTTGAGAATTCTGCAAATTAAACAGATTCATTTCAACTGTAGAGCTTTTCTTTTGGCTGGTGGGTGGGAGATGCAGAGGCGGATCCAAGAAGTCTACGGGTTCTTGATTTTAGTACACAACAACGACTGGTTTCGGGATAGATATCTAATTTACACATATTAAGTGAATTTCTTAACACAATTACCAAGTTTGGGCCAAACCTCTACTGGATTCTGCGAACCCATAGCTTGTGGTGTAGATCCGCCCCAAGGGAGAAAACTGTTGAATGGAAATTTGTTAGTAAATTTACTCCAAAGCAAGAATAAAAATGGGAAACTCTTAATGATGTCTCTGAATTATGAATCTAGTGCCTGTTGGCTGCAAAGTGACTCAGAATTTAGGGAACGGTACATCCCGGAACCATCTGACCAGGAAGCAATCCAAGATGGTATTTGGAAGCCTATCTTGCTCGTAATGTGTCTGTTACACCAGGTGCTGTATATGCTTGATCAAGTTGTTCTCAAAAGTCATTACAACACAGACAGTAGAAAAATGCTGATTGCTGAACGTAAAATAGTTTGTTGCCGCATGATCACCGATTCATATTGGTGCCCATGATGCTTGGACTCTCCAAAAATGCTACTCTTGGATTATCCGACTTACACCTGTTGTCATTTTTGAAGAGTTGGATCAACTTAGATTGGTCTAATCATTCTACTTAGAGACAGACATCTATGTTGATTATCTTGCACTCATGCTCTGAACTTTAAAACATTTCTATCCTTAATCCCTTTGATTTGTCGCATTGAGAAAAAAGAAAGTTGATATTGACCATATGCTGCCAAGATGTCTCTACTTTCTATACTGCTCTTGAAAGTATTGACATAGCTCTTACTTTCACATGTTTATTGTTCATTGTTTGTTTGTATCTTCAGCTTCATTGAAATGCCTTGTTCTTCTTCTATTTGTGGTTTAGTGTTTGTAAAACTTCAGCATATCCCTTTTTGTCTAACCACATTGTCACTTGTTTGCATCAGTCATCAGGTTCTTGAAGTTGACCAGTGATGGGAAATAGGCCAGCAAAGCCAGAGAGAGATGAGGTACTTTTGAAGATTGTGCCTCCTCTAGATCAAGCATATGTTCGATGGCTTGCTCGGGACCTTGAGAGAATTCATGGGTTCACTCCAAGAAACCCTCGTGCTGTAAGGCCACCCGATCATTACATAGAATACATGCGCTTACAAGGATGGTTGGATGTCAGCTTAGATGACCCCGACCTTGCTCGTCTACTTAAGTAATGGAGTAAATCAACTGCAATATTCTAAGAACATGTATAAACTTCAAATTGATGTTTAGTTTTCTGTACTGGTACAGTGAGATTCAGATGCTGAGCAGTGGTATGATTTATGAAATGGAAATCTTGTCAAATATTACTTGTCTGCTTGAGCTATGTAACTTTATTAGTATGAGTTTGCAACTATTTTACCTAGAGGGTTGCAGCGACTGGATAGGATCGCTCCACCCTTAATCATAACTCTCTTGTTCGAATCATGGGAATAGAAAAACCTTGTAGAGAATGCTTCCCCCTCTAATGAACTTTCAGCGGCGCAAATGTATAGTAGTTGGGATCTTCGGAAACAACCTCTCTATCTCCACAAGATAGAGATAAAGTTTGGGCACACTTTACCCTCTCAGACGCTTCTTACGGGATTTCATTGGGTATGATGTTGTTATACAAAGTTACGGTATATTTTGCAGTAATGTGAATCTTGCTACATGTCCTACTGAAGCTCTCTTTTTAATTTTGTTGAGTAGGTTTCAATGATTATTTTAATAATTTTTTAATCTAGTGCGACTTACTTCTGATTTAAAATTTCACGTTAAAATGATAACCTAATCTCTATGACTAATAATCGATATCTTATAAATCGATAAGCTGAATCGAACCACATCCCTAATCTAGTAGACCCTTAATATTGTTTTTATTACCACACAAATATTATTACATGTTTAGCATAGTAAGTTTCAAAAGTTTTATCGCTATATAAATACTACTTATTTTTTCTACACTAATATGCATCATCGATGACTACATATGATTATCACTATGTAAGTAACTTTTCATACTTATTTTTTCTACACTAATATGCATCATCGATGACGACATATGATTATCACTATGTAAGTAACTTTTCGTTAACCGATTAACTAAAAATATTAAGATCTCTATCAGTAAATAAAATTTCATGGAGCCCATAGAATTTAATTTGACACGTGAAAATAGAGGGTGCAAACTAAATCCTAACTTTCTTAGCCATATCATTAAACTATAATTACATATCATATTGTTAAAAAAATAATAAGATAGTACTAAAGTACCATTTATTTAATTTGATTATTAATTTTTATAGTATAGTATTTTTTTATTTACAAATAACTGCAAATTCCCTCCACCTATATATCCGAACTAAATTCCCTCTCTTTCTTCTTCTCTTCTTCTTCTTCTTCTTCCCTTTCTCTCTCTTCCCGCTATTTTTTTTCCCTTTTCCCAATTTCAGATCTCATCTTCTTCATCTTTTCTACTCAATTCTCCTTTTTTTCCATCAATTCCCACTTTTTTGCCAAACCCCATATGCCTAAAACTTCAAGAATCGAAAAGGGTTTTCAATTTTATCAATTTTGTCTCTTGTTTTGCCACTGAAAACAAAAAAGATCGATTTTTTTGGGAATTTTGGGAGTTTTTAGCAGGTGGGGTTGTTCAAGAACAAAGATTTTAGCAGATCATGAAACCCCAACAGCAGCAACAGCAGCAATCTTTGAAGCGTCAGCTTCAGTTTTCGTCGATTAAACCGGTGTTTGGTGACTACCACCGGTTTTCCACAGACCCAGTTGATTGTTCCTCTCAAGAACCTCCTGGAATTGTTGTGAAGACTCCGGTGAGCTTTTTTGCTGTTCTTTAGTGTGTTACTGAGGTAATATAGGTGTGTGGTGTAAAATGAACAGTGTTGTGTAAAATTTGCTGTTGTAGTTTGGGTATTGATGGTGAAATTGGATTTATTGATTGCTGGTTAAGATGTTCGACTGGAAAAATTGAGGTTTTGTGTGGATTAAGTGAAGCTTTGAGGTGGGTTTGACTTAATTGCTTTACTGTTAAGGCTCTTGTGAGCTCTACAATTGTGTAATGCTATGCTGTGTATCTTTCTGTGATGTAGCTTGCTTTATTGTTGAATGCTAGTGGTATAAATGGATCAAGGAACTGGTTGTGTTAAATGTGCTGTTGAATTTTGGATATCGAAACTAGTGAGCTTTCTTTGTGATTCTTTAGTGCCTTACTGATGCAATATAGGTGTGTATATGGGATAAATGAACAGTTTTATGTACAATCTGCTGTTGGCGTTTTGATAATAAATGGTGAAAGTTACTTTTTTGATCGGTGGTTAAGATTTTCGACTGCAAAAATTGAGGTTTTGTGCTGTTTAAGTGAAGTTTTGAGGTGCGTTTGACGGGAAGTCTTGCTTAGCGATTCAGACTCTTGTGAGCTCTCCAATTTTTTTCATGCTATGTTGTGTATCTAACTGTGAAGTAGTTTACTTTATTGTTGAATGCTAGTGGTATAAATGGATCAAGGAACTGGTTGTGTTTAATATGCTGTTGAATTTTGGATATATAGTGGTCATTTAGCTTTGTTGAGTTCAATTTGATTTCTCCAATCGGAAAAACATTTGAGAAATGTTTCAAAGGGACTATGCGCTAGTATCTGAGAAATATTTCAGATATAGCACACTATTGATTTGGTTTTATAGGACATATTCTTTTTGATACGAGTCTCGAGAACATTGATCTAGTGGAAGATTTGGAAGTATTTAATCTACCACTAAACTCAAGGAAGACTAATTTTTCAGGCATATTCTCTAATTGTTTTTTCTCTTTTCTTTTATCGGTTTTGGGGAATGTTTAAACCAATGAACTTATGGTATTATTAACATCCTCGCACTGAGCAGCTATTTGATGGTTGTTTCATCTGTTTTTTCCATAACAATACATCCGCCTTCAGCTATCCAAACGTTGAACTATTCTTATGCCCATCAGTAAGGAATTTTTATGTAAGTAGGATTAACCCAATAATAAGTACAGTGTGACTAATTTTCACTTATTATTCAAAGTGTTGATAGTATGTGATTAATCTGCCATTGTTCATGCGAAATCCTTGTTAATTTAAAATGAAAACTGCACTTAGTCTATGTTGATTTAAAGGAGATGCTTGTGGTTGACAAGTTAACATTTATATATCAATTTCATTTTCTGACATAATTTAGGTTAAATCTTTTAAATAATTTGCTAATAGAACTCGGGGTACTCAATTGTCTTTCTCAGCCACTGAAGCGGAAGAGTGCAGCAGCAAATTATGGACAGGGGATTGGTGACCGGAATCCAGCTTCTGGATCTGCTAATGTCAACAG
The DNA here is from genome assembly GCA_018342035.1 of Solanum appendiculatum. Lineage (NCBI taxonomy): Eukaryota > Viridiplantae > Streptophyta > Magnoliopsida > Solanales > Solanaceae > Solanum > Solanum appendiculatum. The sequence continues at coordinate 640,946 of JAGDQO010000897.1, forward strand.
TCCTGTACAGACACCAATATCCGGAAAAGATGCACAGAAAGTTCCTAGGACTTCAAAGGCCAGATCTGGTTCTCAAGCTGTTACCTCCAATGTTGGTGAGGATTTTTGATAAAAAGTGTTTCATTCAAAATGTTAATGTACTTCATTTACCTTCAATGGAGCATTCAGTATAGCAATCTTACTTCTGCAAGCCAGTAAATTGTAGATTATTTGCTGCTGCTTCTTTTCCTCCCCTTCTCTCTCTTGATCCTTATCTTTGTTGTTCACTTTCTCTGAGACCAACCTTATTTATACAAGCAGAGAATTACTAGTTCTAACTTTTGGTTATTGAATTTACAGGATCCCCTTCAGGCAATAATGTTACTCCAGTTGGTCCTTGTCGATATGATAGCTCCCTGGGTAAATCAAAACTTTAATGGCATAATTGTTGATTTGTCCTTCAATCTATTATTTCTCTAATGATTGAGTTGTTCTAAAGTGTTACATCTTTGTGGTTTATTGGATACTTCTCCGGCAAATGGCAATTACCTGTTAAATGGAAGAACTATATAGTAAGCTAGTACTTATGACAACATCTCCTTTCAGGTCTTCTAACAAAGAAGTTCATCAATCTAATCAAACATGCAGAAGACGGTATGCTTGATCTAAATAAAGCTGCTGATACATTAGAGGTGAAGTTCAATTTATTCAAACATGCATAAGACAGAATTCTTGAATCCTGATGCTACTATGCCTGTGAGATGAGGTCTTACCAGTTTAGGTGGTTATTACTTGTAACAGGTGCAGAAAAGGCGTATATATGACATCACAAATGTCCTGGAAGGCATTGGGCTGATAGAAAAGAAACTCAAGAACAGGATCCAGTGGAAGTATGGGCAGAGATACTCATCCAATTCGAATAAATTGCTCAGTTGTTTATCATCGATATTTATAATGTTATTCGGGATAATTCAGAGAAAATAAGTGCAAATATGATTTTAACATTATTATGTAGGGGTCAAGGTGTCTCGAAACCAGGAGAAGCTGACGAGAGTGTTGCAAGTTTACAGGTAAGGACCATTACTCCAACGCCTGTTGTATTTCTTAATGTTTTTTTGTTTACACATTTGTCCTCTAAAAGTGAAGTAACTTGAGCAAAAGGGGCTCGTACTGATGAAAAGATCCTCTATTCTCTCGAAAAATGTGTGGAAATTGTTTTCACAAAACAACAGTTTTAAGCATTCCAATGCTCTTAATTTTAACCGGTGCCTCCTCTGCTGAAGGCTGCTTATGTTATATAACTTACATTGGCCTTCTAATATCAGTTTTAGTGTTATTCTCTTATCGGTAGTTTGCACTCGCAGGCAGAAGTGGAAAAGTTGACGGTTGAAGAGCATAGATTAGATGACCAGATAAGGTAGCTTCTTAACTTGTAATACAAAATCCAACAGTGCTATGCTTCATCTCAGACCTTAGATTGTAGTATTGTTGGCTTCTTTCAGAGAAATGCAGGAAAGATTAAGGGACCTGAGTGAAGATGAAAATAATCAAAGGTAGCATCTTTGGCGTAAATATGAACGACTATCTGCTCATGTGATTTTTGATGGATTTAGCTGCTCGCCAATTTCTTCCTCATTCTTAAATACTAATATCCTGAAAATTTTACTTTCCAAAGATGGCTTTTCGTCACTGAAGATGATATCAAGAGCTTACCTTGTTTCCAGGTGATAGTTTAACTCTCCTTTCAATTTTTCCATTCCCTTTCTTTTTAAATGCAACCTTCAATGATTGACCGATGCGCTTAGTCTAAAAATTGATTGGTTCAATCAGAATGAAACATTGATAGCAATTAAAGCTCCACATGGCACAACTTTAGAAGTCCCAGACCCTGATGAGGTAACCAATATCTCCTTATTACAGAAAAAATATTGTTCCATTTCTTGCCCTAGCGCTTCCACATATCTTAGCATGTCTTTCTTGCCTCTAATAGGCTGTAGATTATCCCCAAAGGAGATACAGAATAGTGTTACGGAGCACCATGGGCCCCATTGATGTTTACCTTGTCAGGTACTTTTGCTGGTTCTTATATCACAATATGAATCCATTCCGGAGAGAAGGGGAGGGGTGTTTCTAAGCTTTTCACATTATATGGGCATATAATGGATATATTTCTATCTTTGAAACTTGAGTTGTGTTTTATTTAGTCAATTTGAGGAGAAGTTTGAGGAGGTAAATGCTGTTGAGGCACCCCCAAGTGTGCCTTCAACAACTGGTCTGAATGAGAATGCAACTGCAATATTGGCTACTGAGGAGAACGAAGAAGTTGATATTGGGATGGAGGGAAAAGAAAATCAAAGTATGCGCTCAGATGTAGGTACTTCACAGGACTTTATGACTGGAATCATGAAGATTGTTCCAGATGTTGATGTAAGTTACTGTTTACGAGCATTGCATTAACATCTCGTTACAAGCATTACATTAACTGTTCATGGGCATTATATAGCAAAAGTAAGAAAGTATGACCCATAAAGCATTTGCATTTTGCCATTCCTAGAAGAATAGATGTTTCAGACACGATCTTATTTATTATGATAAAATTTAGGATTTGAATAACTATGGTTTTTAGTTTCTAATTATTTTGAATCTTTCAGAACGAAGCAGATTACTGGCTTTTGTCGGATGCAGATGTTAGCATCACTGACATGTGGAGGACAGAATGTATCCTACTGAAATCTGTTTTCTGTTATTATCAAAAGAATTTAACTTTATATATATTGATTCTAACACTATCGATGTATTATGGACGGTTACATGTAGTTACCTTTTTAGGCAACCTGTTTCGTGCATTGAAGTTGAACTTTTATTGAAATTACTTCTCTGAATGTAACATCCATAACTCGGAAATAGCTGCTATTGACTGGAACGAGTTGGATGTAATTCAAGAAGATTATTCGATTGCTAATGTCAGTACCCCAAGAGCCCAAACTCCACCTGCTACAACTGAAGTATCTTCTGCAGCTAATACTACCGGGTGCTAAATGGTCTTTGCTGGTGCTTGTGTGGATGCTCTCGTTTAGTTTTCTAAAAGATGAATGCTCGCTCCATCTGCACGATGATGCTTGTATTATTGGTTGAACAAAAGCTTCTACATTAGATTCAATCCCCTGTACAGCCATTTGAACTCTATAAAGGAAAGAATAAGTGCATCCAGGAGCTGTTGCATTTGAGGCTCAAGATATTGCAAGACTCGAGCCGGTTGTTCATTGTACAGTTTAGATATACTTAGATTGCACTTGTAATAGTAACAGTCAGTAGGTTAAGCTGTCGATATCTTTCCTCGTGTATCGTCTTACTCATTGCTTTCTATGATCTTAGCTCTAACAATATAATTAGGTTCATTTAGCCTAGATTATTCTCATACTTTGGACAAGCTTGATTTAATTGCTGCAGTTCTTTTTACATTTGAATGTGTGTGGAGTTTGCTTTTCTGCTCTTCAAGTTCTCAAATTGCATCAAATACACAATGTGCTCCAATTTAAATTCTATTGAGAAAGGGGAACTTGGAGCAATAGTAAAATGTCTCTATGTGATCTATAAGTCACGAGTTTTGAGTTGTGGAATCAACCATTGATACTTGCTTTTATCTTACTGCCTACACTACAGCCCCTTGGGGTGTGGAACTTTCCTGATCCTTGCATGAACATGAGATACTTTGTGAACTGAGGCTTCCTTCTTAAAAATATGTACTGTTATGTTATTTCTGCAAGATTGGTCTCCCGAGCAGCTGGAAAATTGAGAAGAACGATAGAGAACATCGATAAAAATCTGTATTTCCAGTTATATATTGTACTAAATCTTGCACTTATCAACAGTGTTGTTATACTTGACAATAACAATCAAATACTAGTAAGATAATTAACCTGTAGTACTCCATTTACTAACATATATATATTACATCTGCAGCAAAATTGCGTCCAAAATCAACCTAGTTTTACTTCTCTTTATCACCTTTCTTTCCAATCCAACTAGCAACAACTGGTGTTAAAGCAACAGTAGGGGGAAATCTAATAGGTGATGCAGCTTTGTGAGCAGCATAAGCCAATGCAAAAGTTCCCACTTTCTCGCCAGTCTCATCAGTAGAAATTCCCACCTGCAAAATATATAAGAGTTCCTATAGTCAAAATGCTTGCAAGATTAGATAATATTAGACTGAGGTGAGTTTAAATGGAGCCACATGGACGGCAAGAATTCATACTAGCTGATCCTAACTTGTTTGAGACTGAGACGTAGTAATAACAGTTGTTGTAACATGTCAATCTACACTTCACCTCCTCATCAGTATTACACGATGATACTCCGCCCACCAATACTCGCAAGATGAGAAGGAATTACCTAAAAAGGTTTTTTTGCCTCTGTTGGGATTCAAATTCTAGTCTCTCCTAATCTTCATTCCAGTTTCATTGACTGCCAGACTATGGTACTCGGACTCTTCAAATATGTTGCTATCCTTAAAAAATGCACTACTTTTGGGAATCCAAAACACACCCGACAACAGTTTTGAAGAGCCAGAGCAGCATAGACAAACCATGCCACACCTTAAAGGTGCAAGAAGACATTCTTTAGGAGGATCCAAGATGAACCAGGCAGCATAATCCGAGCAACATAGCTGCCAGGCCACACACCTTGGAGGTGCAAGAACACATTATATTTTTTCCTCCCCATTCCCTTAACTACTAAGTACTAACCAAACTTAATAGCAAGAAACTTTTTTGTGTTGGAAAAAATGTACCTTTTGTAGCAAGGATTGAACATCAACACCAGCATTGATGAGAGCATAACAGAGACCAAATGATATCAATGAGAGAGTAATGGAAGTTGCTAAATAAGCTCCTCCATATTTTGCTAAAAGCTCCTTTGCTTGGTCCCCTTTTGATTTCTTATCCTTGTTCTCTTCATCTCCTTCCTCTTTTGAGCTAAATATCTGAAATCATGTTTGAATCAGAAAGACAAGAGATAGTAGAAAGTATAACTAATCATTCATTACAATCAAATTCAATGTGTCTCATTCAATATATCAAAGGATAATCTTTTGCATGTGTTACTGCAGCTAAGGGTCTTCCGGAAACAACCTCTCTACCTCCGCGAGTTAGGAGTAAGGTGTGCGTACGTTCTATTCTCCCCATACCATATCTTGTGAGATTATACTCGATATATTGTTGTTTGTAAAAGATACTCTTTTTTGGAGGGTTTTGGAAAGGGGAAGGGGGAAGCAAGAGGCAAAATAGAATGGTACAAACTTATTTGCGGTCAGCTGTTTATATCAAAACAATAAATGCATGATACGTGTTTACACACTTGTTCAACCACAATTAGTTAACATATTTTTCACCTCTTTGTTTCACTTAACCACAGTAATTTTGATATGGTTTGTGTAAACACCTAAGGTATCTATCAATATAGCATGACACATGTTTGCACATACATTTTTTCTCATTTAACCATGATTACTTAATCACAATGAAATCTCTCTGCTTTTAATTAAAGGTTTAAAACTAGAAAGGACTATAACCCTTTATTAGCTCTAGATGAATTTGAATTAGTCGGACCAGCTAAATTTTAGATACCAAGAAAACAAAAAATTATAATTCCAAAATATCCCAAATTCCAAACACCCACAAAACAAAAAACAAAAAAAGACCTACTCGCTCAATCGAGCAATAGTTATCCATTATTGATTTGACAAAGGATTAAGAAGCAGCAAATGAGTAAATGATAGGGGTAAACATTAAAAAATAACAGTATCACTCTTGTTAAATATAGTCATTTAAACATTAAAAAATGAACAGTATTTAATAGTAAGAGTCAAATAGCTACAAAATGATAAATTATTCATTGATTTTATAAACTTAACAACACATCCCAAAATAGTACGGTGGACGGAGGACTACCTTCCATAGGCCAGCTTCTAGACCAAATTTCTTTGTGATTTCCTCAACAGACTTAACTTCCTCTGTTGTTTTCTCCTTCAATGCTCTAACTTTAAACTTTTTATTGGTACCTGAATTTAGTACCCTGTTTGGTTTTCTTAAATTTGGAAAAACAGGAAATAAAGAACAAAGAGCAATTTTATTATACTCAGAAGAAATCTGCAAAGCAGAAGCCATCTTTTTTTCAGTCTATCCAAACGTGGCGTTAGTTCTCTCCTTCTTTGAGGAGTGGACTCAAATGGAGAGTTAAAAAAAAAAAATCAGATGGAGAGAGAGACAAGTTTCATTATTTCTGGCCTTTCTTTCTTTTAACAAATGAAAATGCAGATATTCTACATTTCTCACTATTGGGCTTCTACATCTTTTTTCTTTTTGGGCCTAGTCCAATCATACAATAAAAATTAGGAAAAATTACGCGACGTGGCAAATATTTAGTTGTATTTACGATAAATAGTTATTGTTTTAAAAAATTATGAAATGTAGCTATGTTTTGAGTACATGCGCGTTGATATAGTATGTGCTGATACAACTCTTTGCGCATTTTTAGCTTTATAACTGGATATCTGTTGTCATCGAGCCTTTCTCACCCTAATTTAACTTTGACGAGAGGGAGTTGTTCGGATGGTAAGCATTTCTCACTTTCAACATGAAGATTGTGAGTTCGAGTTATCAATGGAGCAAAAAAAGATGAAAGCTCCTAGGGAGGGTAAAGAATAAGTAAAAAAGAAAAGAGAAGTACAACTCTTTTGCTGATACGAATGATACTTGACTGATATAATAAATGTAGCTATGTTTTGTAAATAAGCAAATTATAACTATGTTCGTAATTACGTTCTAAACTATAGTTATTTATGAAGTTTTCTCAAATAACTAGGTGAAATGACCAGTTTTTGGATATGCTATGAGTTTTTAGCTACCATTTGAAAAGTAATTGAAAAATAGTCACTTAAATGGGAAAGTAAAATTTAAATAAAAGTATCCTTACTTAAAACATGAAAGAACGTATATAGATTTGAACTCCATAAATCATTTTTTAATTTTATATTTATAAATATTTGAACCCCATGAGTTTTTCTTTGATTTTGAAACTCTAGCAAATTTTAGACCTCTTTTTTTTATTTTGAACTTATAAACATTTAAACTTTATGAATAGTAAGTTATACATTCATTATTATAACTTGCTACTCAATTTTAAATAATTTATTTTTCATAATTATCAGTGGACCTGCTAATTTTAATTGCATTTTTTTCCTTTTAATGAATATAAAAACATTGCTTAGTAATGAAGGGAACTACATTTTGCTATTTTCTTGAAGTGGAAAATTTTAGTGGCTAAATTACTCTATATAATTTTTGTTCTCCCTTTTTTTTTTATACAATTAAATGACTAAATTGATTGCAATTTGGAAGACAACTTAGCTCTTAATTGATGCATTACTTGAAATTGAAAATGAAAACTAATCTAAAAATTTCCTTAAACACAAGTAAATTAATTATTAAGAAAGCATATAAACCTTGAAAATATACCACTAAAGATTGTAGTGCAATTGTAAATACTCTTCAATTTTTAATTGGAGATCTCGAATTTGAACTAGGAGTATGAAGTCATTTTTATTAAGAGCGTTTTACCTCTCAAAGTGAAACTTTCTGAGGCGAATTCAAATTAATCGAACCTCAAAACAGATGTTGAATATCAAGTGAAAAGAAAAGATAACCTTGAAAACATAGCTGTTGTTCCTTATAGCAAAATTTTGGTAATAGGTAAAGCTCATACACCAACTAATTAATGATATATGAACATGAAAATGTAGAAAAATGTATTTTTTTTTAAAAAACAAGTGAGTTTTTTTTAAAAAGATTTAATGTTGGTAAGTAAGTTAAAAAATATTACCTCAAGAGCAATTATATATTATCAAAAAAAATACTATAAGGATGGGATGAGATGGAGTGAGAGTTCGGAGATAACAAAAGTAGGATGAGCTGGAGTGAGAGTTCGGGGATAGCGGAGGGAGATGAGACACTGAACTTAAAAGGTCACTTATCGAATTTGTTTTCACTACTTTCATCATGTAAGTCATTTTTCTCATTTTTAAGAAACTTAATTTTATTTTATATATATATATATATATATAATTTGACAAACCAAACAAAAAAAAACATTTTTCAAAAACTATTTTCCTCCACACCAAATACATCCCATTTCTCATTATCTTCTTTTCCCATAAAAAAAATGCACATTTCGATAGAATAATAAAAAAAAGACCTATCAGTGGTCTCTTCAAATCATTGATTACTTGTAATTTACTTCACTCTTCATATTTTTCATTTTATACTAAGATATTTATACATTTATCGGTTACTTTTTGGCCATGCCTTAGAAAAATAGTTCAATTTCGAATAATTTAAAGACACAATTGACTTTTTTGTTTTTGTTTTTGTTTTGATGCAATTATACGTTAACCTTATTATGTTATTATATTGGTTTTATGATTTTATAAATTACAAATTGATCAATAAAAAATCTCTCCGTCGATTTTTAAGGCTTTCCCATTTTAAAAGACGGAAATATAGTTTAAGTTTATATTCTTTATATGTTAAAATTGGCCGATGAAGAAATTGCCGTCGATTTCCAAGGCCTCCCATGTTCATAGTAAGATGGATTTTTATTTATAAGTTATTATTTGATTCATATTTATTTATTACTAACAATTTTACTAAATGTCTTTATAGGTATCGAGAGTTGCTTTCCAAGGAAGCTATTCGAATGAAGTTTGAATTATATTTTTTATTCATTATTGTCTATATTATTCACGTTAGACAAACTTAGGCCGTTTATCATATTATTATTTTATTTTATTCATTGTGTATATCGCATGTTTAATATACTTGTATATTGTTTTTATCTTCTCCTCAATTTGTAAAAATGAATTGTAATTTATAAAATCATAAAACCAATATAATTTTTTAGCTCTTTTCCGATTTTAGATATAACTACTTTTTAACCTCTACGATAAAAAAATATAATCAATCTCCATCTTATATTTTCATAATAATATCTAATTTTTAAATATTGAATAGTTGAAACTTGCGTGTGTAATCAAAAATACCATTTACATATCCAACCTTAAAAAATTGTGCTTGTAATTACTCTTTGGTATTTGTACATACATAAATAGATCTACCACTAAGATAATTTTTTATAGGCGAAAATATACTATATAATTAATTTAAGCTTTCAAAGTTCAGAAATCTTAAAAATACTTTACTTAAATCAAAGGTTTATCAAAATCGTCTTTTTATTACATACAAAATAAAGAAAAAATATGCATATATTCTATTTTTTCCAATCTTCACTTATAAAATTATATTAAAATAAATTATTATCATAATATTTATTGAACACATAAATAAATAAGCTTAGCTAGACATGTATTTTCCATCTTACCTTTAAAGAGTCAACTACCTAGCTCTACACAATTATTATACACGTCTCTTTTCCTTGTTATCTACGGCAAATTCAATAATCTAATACTTCCTCCGCTTTAATTTACGTGATATATTTCGAATTTTAAAATTCAAACAAATCTATTTTTTATCATAAACTTTTTATACATCTTTTAAATATTTTGGATTGTTAATTGTGACTTATAGTACTTTTTAATTAGTTTACAAATATATAAATTTCATTTCAAAAAAATTGAAGATTTCATGCGCAAATTCACGGTTAAACTTAAACTGTTTGACTCTCGAAAAACGAAATGTATCACAAAAATTGGAACATGAGTAATAGTAAAAACATTCTGACATAAATTTATTAAAAATTCCTCATGTTTCCATCCTCTTCCCCTTACACACATACGCAATTTAAAAAATTAATTAATTTAAGTTCTACACGCGGTTTTGTTTGACTTGTATGTTGGGATTTTAATTTATAGTATGAAGATTTAATTTAATTATAATAAAATTATTTAGTAAATATATTTTTTCTCAATAACCTCGTTCTTTTTAAAGTTGAGAATTTATTGGAAATAAAATTAAAAAAAGTTGTGTGTATCAGGTGGAAATCAAATAACAATAAATAATATGATAACTAAAAAATAACATATAATATTAAAATTCTTGAAAATTCAAAAAAAATTATACTTTCAAGTTATTTTTCACATCATCAAATCCCATTCTTCATCCATATCCTTAGACAAAACGTAAACGAAAGAGACCACAAAAAAAGCAAAAAAAATCCTCAATATAATCCCTATTTTCCTCTTATGAATCAAATAAATAAATGAAAATGACAAATATACAAAATCTTAGAAATAAAAACGTGTAAGGATACAATGTTACATACTCTTATCCTACCTTTCAATAGAAAGATTGTTTCTGAAAAACTCTCAATTCAAAAAAAATTATATTGAACCGCAATAATAATAAGAACATATTCAATGTAATCAGATATAAGAAGAATAAAATATACATAAATTTTATCTCTATCTTTTTTTGGTCAATTACAATTAAACAGTTAAAAAATATTTTCTTTGACCATAATATTTTCTAAATATTTAGAATATTAATTAATTTGACCAAATAAATTGAAACATTATATTACAAGTTAACTCATTTATTTCCTTCTATATAACAACTTCTTTTTCTTCTTCTTCAAAATGTCTTCAAAAATGTTTTCAAAAAATAAAAAAAATTGGAATTGCATTACTTCCAATGGAACAGCAGGCTGTGGTTGCAGCAAGCCCAAATTATCAGAAATTATCCAGCCCAAGCCCAAGCCCAGGCCCAAACCCGATCCCAATTCTCACTCATCTTCAACCTCTAATTCCGATTCACCATCTCCGACGATTTTGCCGGCGAAGATCGTCGGAAGTGTGGCCGTGGTGAAGGATTCCGATGATCCGTTTGGGGATTTCCGGCAATCGATGTTGCAGATGATAATGGAGAAGGAGATTTACTCGTACGATGATTTGAATGAGCTTTTGAATTGTTTTTTACAGCTGAATTCGCCTTCTCATCATGATATTATTGTTCAAGCTTTCATGGAGATCTGGAATAATGGGAACAATTGTTTCCATGGAGGACCTAGTTAAGTTTCTTTTTTTATTTTTACTTGGTTGAACTTGAATTGGCACTTGTTATAGGTTACGTTTCTCGAATTCTTCAAAAATGTTAGATGGACTTATGTTGCGATCGAGAATTTGACATGAATGATTATGTTAGTTGAATTTTTAAAAAATGTGTATATCGAATTTTCGAAAAAATAATACTTCCTTCGTTTCATTTTAATTCAAAAAAGATTGTATCAAAATAACTTATCACTTTAAACTTTAAGTGGTCGTTTGGTACAAAGATTAATTACGCAGGAATTAGTAATGCAGAGATTAGTAATGCATTGTTTATTTTATCAAGAGTTTGGTTTATTGTTTCTCACCTCATCTTGTGTTTGAATTAAAACTTTTTAAAAAACTTATTTCCAATTATACCCTTGAATTATTATGTAATTGGGTCAAGATAGATAATTGTCGGACAATATTATTTTTTTATGGCCGTCTAGCTAGCTATGAGAAGAACAATTTTGTTTTCATGTTTGTTATTTTTTCACTTGAATTATTTGAGGATAAATAATTGTCATATTAATTAATTGATCACTCACAAAATGTCAATTTTCAATTTAAAAGATAAATCATCTACTTTTAAAATCGAAAAGACAGTCAACAATGGTAAAATTGAATAAACCATTTACATTTACACATAAAAATTGCAAGTTATAGTTTTAATATGTAAGTAATTTCTTAAATTGTTCAAAATATAAATAATTAAAATACCATATATATATATATATATCACATGAGAATGGTTACTCGATAATTCCATAAACATGCTAGAATCTAGATTATTATTTTTGGCGCTACAAAATGTTTGTCGCAATATATATATAATACATTCAATTAAGATCGCAAACGTCATGTGATATATTTGCCTTTTTAGTTTTTAATTAGTAAATGTTAAATAACTTACATTTCAAATTTGTATTAATTGTATTGGATTTATTTAGTAATAAACAAACTCTCTCTAAATAATTTGTAAGCTAATTTATTTAAATAAATTTACTAGTACAAATATAAAACATAAAATTAAGAAAATAAACAAAATAATTAAAATAATTTGAGAGATATTTTTGTCTTTACATAGACTTATCCCATGGTATTATATCTTATGTATTACTAATACCTCCAAATGAAAGGTGTTAGTAATACATCCTATAATACCAGGTAGGATGTATAACTAATCCATGGATTAGTTATACATAGGTCCAAATTCCTACCAAACATAGTACTAAATAATATCATATATAATACATGGACTATTTCTTCTAATGCAGCCTACCAAACGGCCCCTAAGATCTTAATATTAAAAAAAATTAATTATCTTTTTGCTATATTATAGGAGTATTTATTTTCTTTTCCATATATGTGATGTGTATTTACTGTGAAGATTGTGGTCCTACTTTTTGTTTTTTAATTAATAAGTAGTAGTTATATGTCTATATTTCATAATTTATGTCTTCACTTATTTTGTTGTTATATTTCATTTTCATATGCATCATATTCCTTCTTAAGTGTCACTTACATTAACCATGAAAAAATGTGGGACACTGGATTTAATTCTTCTTTATCCATAAAGGGTGTGTTCGCTAGGGAAATATTTTTTTTAAAAAAAATTAGTAAGTAAATAAGAAAATATTATTTTTAGAATATTTATATATTGTGTAGCAAAATACTATAGAGGTGAGATGTGGTACTGCATAGGCGGAGCTAGGTGGGGGTTCGGGCGAACTCAGTAGCTTTTCTGTAGACTATGTATTAGTACTAGAAAATTAAATAAATATATACATGTATATTAACCTGTGAACCCCTAACAGAATTGATTGATGATTCAGTGATAAGGAAGGAACTATGAAAATGTTTTTCACGCTGGAGTTGTGAGTTCGAACCTCCCCCCCTTTTTTTTAAAAGGAAATTTAGAACCCCCAAACTTTTAATTCTGGCTCCGCCTCTGTGTGGTAGTGAGTGAGGTTCGAGGATGGTCCAAGGGTGGGAAATGAGAGGAGATAATGAACTTGAAATGTTATTTATGGAACTTGTTTTTCGTACTTCTATTAGGAAAGTCACTTTTCTTATTTTTAAGGAACTTGTTATCCTATCTAACATAACCAAAACATCAAGAGCTCTTCTTGAATGCATATTATAAAAAGAAACATTTATACTCTCTTTTATTCTGTTTTACTTGACACGATTCCTACAAAGCTATTTATTAGGGGTTTGTTTAACTAATTATCCTTATTGATACTCCTTCCGTCCTATAATAACTGATTACTTTCTATTTTACATGGTATTTAAAAAATTATAAATAAGATGATCAATTTGACAAATTTACCCTTTATTCATATTGATGGATATCAAGATAATTTATGATAACATAGGGCATACAAAAGGTATCATTCGAACTTATGTACATTTATGATATTAATTATAGGGGTAAAATGGAAAATTTTTAATTAATTTTATCTTGATTTAGTAAGTGATCAAGTAATTTGAGATAAATATTTTTAAAAAGGTGATCAGTTATTATGTGACAGAGGGAGTACTAATTCATCGCGGATCTTGTCCTTCACTGCGACCCTGTTTATTTGCCCTATAAGCTAAATCTTTTCTCCTTTAATCTTTTTAATCGAGAAATAATGACTGTTCAAGTATTTTAAAATTTTGAAAATTCCAAGAAAATAATTAATTTTTAAAAATAAGGTCGAAAAGTGGCTAGTAAACGCTATTTCTTTCTTTTCCTAGACCGATGTGCAAACTGGGCTTTTCCTAGGGAGACTCTCAAGCCCAAACCTCATACTAATAGAAGCTGAAAAACCCATTTACAAAAGTCTGACCCGGGAATGGCCCAATCAATCCCAATTTGTTTTTCTTTTTAATTTCTTCAGTTTAAAAAGTTCATTTGATGGTATTTAAGAAGGAGATAATCATTTAGTCAGGCCAAATGCTTCATATTAAAAACGACTCTATATATTTCTAGGGCTTTAATTTATTTGAGATCTTTGATTAAAGATTGATCGATACTTACAGACTCATCACAATCTGAAATCTCTGATTAAAAGTGAAGTAATGTCCATAGTATAGTACTTCATTTTTAAATACTAAATTAGAAAATTTAGAGATTTCTCATTACGAAAGCAAATCTCTTTTAATCAATTATTGGTCAATAGAAATTATCACAAAATCAATTAGCACCTCTTATAAGTGGTCCCAACCAAATAACATTCTCTAACAAATAGAAAATGATTTACCTTCAAAGTAAATTTTCAATACAAATTTAAATTAATCAAATTCCAAATCGAATAATGATGCCTCAATTATCAAAATGAAATATTCTAAACTCCAATGTTATAATGTTGGAATCCACGTGCTCCCTTGTTAACCTTATCTCTAATAATAATATTCCAAAATCCAAAAACGAGTATCTCGAGACTTCAATCAAATTCTTTCTTCGTTTTAATTTGTTTGACGTAATTCAAATATGAAAGTCAAACTAACTAATGTTCTCTATGAATTCAGATATAAAATTTACATATTTATAAATCACAGTAAAATAATATAGTATACATTATAATAGTTAACAATTTAAAATATTTAAATATATTATCCTTTAACCGATTAAATAATAACTTAACACAAATAAATTATAACGGAGCGAGTATATTTTACCTAACGCGTTGGCTAAAACCACTTGAGATGTCACCCTCTTCTCTATAAACTATAGTGCATGCCATTATCAACCCAATTTGATCATGTGAGTATTATGGAGTTTTAACTACATATCCACGTTTCAATTAATGTTTATATCAAATCATATTAATAAATATAATTATTTATTGGATAAATAAGCACACCTTCTCTATTACTATATAAATTAATAGAGATATCAAGTATATAAAGAAGTGTGGATATATTAAAGATAATTTATATAGTATTTTTTTTAAAAATATAAAAATTATAATTTTAAAATAAGATAAAATATTGAATACCATGATAGTTAAAATTGATTTAATGACATAAAAAATTTATATTAACAATATATATAACTTAAACTCACAAACCGTGGTGTGAAAAGGAAAGACAAATCAAGCCATCAACAACTACTTGCACCCCATTCTCAACTACTCAAAGAAAGTTGAAGTCTCCCAAACCATTACTTTGTTTAACAATAATTTTAGTTCCTTGACCTTTGTTCTACTTGGAGTTGACTGATAATTACTCGTTTAGTATTAAATTATTTGTCGTGCTTTTCTCTTATATACTTCTTAAATAAAATATGAATTAAATATTTTTAATTATTTTATTTTTATTTATGTCTTAGGATATAGTTTCAATTTTCAACGAACAAATATATTAGGGGATTTCTTCCTATTTGTTCTAGCTTTGATTGACATAGTTATCTGAAGTCTGTTGTTGATGGAAGGTGACATGTATCTCCTGAAATTAGTCAAGGTGTGCGTAAACAAGCGCGAACATTACATTACAGGTATTGAAAAAGAAGAAGATATGATAATCTCTCTTTATCAAGTATTAACTCTATTGAGGTATTTGTAATCTTCACAAATGATTACTAGGATAAAAAATAATTTAAGATGATTATTTTTAAAAATCACGACATATAACTTGAAACGAAAAGCGATAATAATTCTATACATCCTTATCAGTCTAGTACTACATACATTGTATTAGCAAAGTCACCTTACGTGTTTTTATTTTCAAACGTCGGCTCAACATTGGTGGCTAGTAGTAGTTTGTTATTTTTTTTTTTGAAAAATTTGACATTTATAATAAGCTAGAAATAGTACCAAACGGTACTATCACGAAGATAAAGGTTTATCATTTATTATATATACATAAAGAAAAATCTTATACAAATAATATAATTTTTTGCATGTGATAAAGTGATAAGTATACTAATTAGTCATCTACCCTTAATTAGTGATTCAAACCTTGAAGATGAAATTCCCTTAACATAAAAAAAGTTTTACGGCAAAACTTTTACCTCTAAAATAAGAGTTTGAATTCTAATAATCAAACCAAACCAAAGTGAATATAAACCCCACCAAGAACATTTTACTAATCATGCCAATTTGTAATATTGGAATATATAACTAGGAACTTTAATAAAACACTTTGTTAACTTGAGTTTGTGAAACCAACATGGGTTGTGGTGCACTGGAGATCTCGGGTTCAAATACTAGGTATGGAAAAATTTTCGTTGGACAACACCCTGAATGGATTCTGCAGTGCACGATTCTAATTTTATCGGAGCCTGAATGGACTCTGCAGTGTGCGATCCGAATTTAATCAGGGCTTCAATGTGGATCCCGAACATCAGATGGAAAACCCCAAAAAAAAAACTTGAGTTTGTGAAATTGTTATTTGACATAACGCGACGAAAAGGTGATCACCACTTAACATAATATATAGTTTCAATATACTATTAACTACTATATAACCATAGTTAATTAATTCTTATTTTGACTTAAACAAATTTCTTAATCAAGGTACGTTGCATTAATTTGATATAACCACTCAATGTCGATAAGTATATACCTTTTATCAAAATTAGATATCATAATTTACCACCAAGATGAATTAATTAAACAAATTTTATTTAACTAACATTAGAAAAAAATTAGTACTAATTCCTAATTAATACACTTCTAATCCAAACAAAACGCCGGCGTATTTCTCCGGTCCGTCATTTACAAAATACACGTCCCTCATTTTTTGGAACGCGTGCCACGTCAACAAACTATCTGAACCGGCTTGATGACACTTCCCGACCACCCGGTTCACCTCTAACACCTTGGCAATCCGGTCTAAACCGCCATAGAGTTTCTCACAAAACCTCATCAAATGCTTCACATCATAAACATTATTACCGAAAAACACCCTGAAAATCTCCAAAAAGTCCTCTAAGTCGCCGGGAAGTTCCCGGCGCGTGAGGATTTTTATGAGATAGGCGAAATCGTAAGCGCTGTGGAACGTAACCCAGCTTACGGTTTCGTTGCATACAAGCCCCGACGACATCATCAGCTCGGCGAAACGACAAGAATCGATTCCGATCTCCTTGTTCTTCTCGAAATCGATACCGTGACGCCGGAGGAGCTCAATTGAGTCCGGAGCGTGTCGATCACGCGCCACGTCGAAGTCGGAGAAGTTAAACTGCCAGATGTATCGATTCGCACCGGCGGTACCGAGATCCGGTAAGTTCCCATCGGAGTCAGACAACGTGAGTCCTACCTGAATAAGGTTTAAAACGTCGACGTTTGATTTCAACATCTTATAATGCTCCGACGGCACAAATCGCCGGCGATTTTGCCGGGAAGAAACAACATCCGTCTTGAAAATCACTCCCGGAAACTCAGTATCCATTGAGATGAATGGGTACTGATCAATTACTGTTCTTATAAGCTCAAACTCCGATTCCAGATTATCCGACCAAACTTCCCGGATCTTAATCGGGTTTTCATCCGAATCAACAATTTCAACAGCCATGAGTCAAAATTCAGCAAGATTTTCAGATGGGTCGTCGTAAAAATTTGATTAAGTAATGGGTTTGCAGTGAATTCCAGATCTGAATGCAAAAAAAAAAAAAGCTTTTGCTTTTGCTTTGATTTTGGCTATGGTGTTGAAGGAACTGGTTGTTTTATAGAAAAAAAAAAGTATGAGAAAAAGAACAGAAAACAGAATAAATAAAGAAAAAGTTTAACGAAAAAAGATTCATCAAGTGGGCCAAAGTAAGGTTTTTAATTCAGTGTTTTTTTTTTTCTAAAAAAAGAAAAGTCTTTTTAGCTAAAGGAAAGAGAATTAAAGAAGGATTCTTGTTTTTTTGGGTCTAAGTTCAACGCGTCTGGACTGTTCATTTAAATCAACGAGTCGGTATTTATTTATTTTTTGATTTTTCGACTCGATGTTCAGTATTTATATTGAAGTCTGATTAAATATGAATTCGCATGGGAAATTTTCATATTAGAAAGTAAGACGCTCTCTAACAAAGACGAAAACTCATATTTGAGATTTTTAATTAAAAATAAAGAATACTTACTGTTGCCGTTCCGTTTTATCGGAATATTTTTTATTAACATTAGAAAGACGGCTTTATGTATGAGTTACGCTACAAGTCTTTTTAAAATGTTTGTTGCGTGTGATATTTGTGTACTACTAAATTTAGATCCGAGAAGGAGATTCAAATTCGAGATCTTTGATTAAAGATGTTATTTTTATCGTCTAAATTATATAGTATTATTTGACTTGGCATAAAATATAAGAATTTTTTTTTTTTTGAAACTTCTAGTTTAAAGTAATTCGTAGGTATTTGTAGGGGTGTCAAAATTGAGCCCAATTATAGCTAATCCACCCAACCCGTCCAAAAATTTAAGGGTTGGGCTCAAGATAATATGAATTGGGTTCAATCTCAACCTACTTGAAGAAAATCCTCAATTGAACCCAATTTAATCTCCAATTTCAACCCGTTTTAAGACTCTTTATTTGCAATAATATAATGTATATTTCTATATTGAAGGTATTAATTACTATCTATTTTATATTTTTTAGGATTTACCTATCTATTTGTAACTTCTTCTTTTTTTAAATTTTCTTCAATTGAAATTCAAATTATGGTTATAAAACTTAAATAACAATATATTAAAATTATCGAGATTAAGCGGGTCAACTTGGGCGGGTCAAGATCCAACTCGTTTTTAAGCCCATTTGAGCCCAAGGTAAACTTGGGCGGGTCAGGACCCAACCCAATTTCTATTTCAACCCATTTTAATATCTTTAATTTCAACCCAGCTCTCCCATTTGACGCCCCTAAGTATTTGTATGGTTGTAAATCATTTCATTAAGGATAAAATAGTAATTTTAAAGTTAAATTATTTTTAATTATAATAAGTATTATTCTTTTTGGAAAAGATTAAAAAGGAAAGGGTATCACATAAAATGACACAGAGGAATAGTAAATAAGCCCTTTTGAATCATATGATGTAAACAAATTATTCAATTTTGTGATTTTAAACATTACACGTGAAAAAATAAATATCTGTAACGGAGGCGGACCCACATGGTGTCACGAGGTGCACATTTTGTAACACAATATTTTTTGGCATAATACATAAACATGACCCTTAACTTGACGTCAACTGGCAACTATGACCTTTAACTTTGGGTGTGCACAAGTAGGCACTTTAACTTGTATAAAATTGAACAAATAGACACATTCGTCTTACATGGCACCTACATGGCAATTTTGTGTCCTACGTGGCGTCCTACGTGTATTATGCCATGTAGGACATGTGTGTCTATTTGTTCAATTTTATACAAGTTAAAGTGCCTACTTGTGCACACCCAAAGTTAAAGGTCATAGTTGCCAGTTGACGCCAAGTTAAGGATCATGTTTATGTATTATGCCATATTTTTTCACACCTCTAGTCGATGTATATTGATATTTGATACTACCATTTTACATGCATGCATTAAGACCAACAACATATATGTTAGGTATATGAATTTTCATTTAATTAAGATATATAAATTAAATTGAATCGAATTCTATTGCTTCTTTTATTGCAGTACCTTAACGTAATGTCATATTATTGGTTATGACATATTGTGCTTCTAGTCAAATTAATATATGTTTTTCATGTTATTTCTCGATATAATATATTCTTCTATTAGTTTGAAAAATTCTCTAAAAGAAGAGACATCTAAATAAGGAAAAAACATCAAAAGAAGAAATAACAATTACGTACTAAAATTTACAATGCAATTACTTTTATTTTCTTCCGATTTAACTCGCAAACATAACTAAAAATATATTAGGATCTTTATGGGGTAAAATATATAATTATCTAATTATGTTATATCTTTGTGCTTTTTATTTCTATATAACCATTGATAGATAGAAAAAACAGGATGTGGTTGAATATCATTTTGTTTTTGTTGTGAACAAGAAAATATATTCCAATTTTTTTTTCAAAGAATTAATACCATTTGATGATAAACCACAAATACAATAAATTACAGTTGAAAATAAATGACAAAAATGAATAAACAAATCTTTCGGCTGAGGCGTGGATATCTCGCTCTCTTTAAGGAGATTCAAGCCCACTGCGGCATAATCTACACCGATCAAGCAGTATATCTCTTGACTTGTCCCCTCCAGGATACAACAGCCCAACAACGTCGTACAACTCAAGCAATTCTGGATTAGTTGAAGAGTCCAAAGCTTTACAAAAAGAACACATTCCTTCAACATATAATTACTCGATCTCTTTATGTATTGTGAATATAGTTGAAGACTTAGAATATTATTCTTTGTCTCAACTCTCTCTTTCACCACACTAATCTCAATATAAACACAATATAATACTATTCATCTTTTTCACTCTATATTTTCTTGTACATCTCTTGTTATATTTTTTCTTGTACACAACTCAAAGGAAGACCATCACTATTTATAGGGGTATAAATCTTCCTTGTAATGAATAAGAAGATAATGGGGTAGTTACTAAGGTAAGTGAATGGCCTATAAGTTACATGAGTTACAAGACATAAAGATAGAATAATGAGTTAGTGGTTATAAGAGTTTCATAGAAACTTATTACCACATTTTATTAGTGGCGGAGCCAGGATTTTCAGTAAGGGGGTTCAAAATCTAAAAAGTAGACACACAAACTAGCGAAGAGGGTTTGCCATCTACTATATATACATAAAAAATTATTTTAATCATGTATAAATAGTATAATTTTCTACCGAAGGGGGTTAACTCAAGGTGGCTCCGCCACTGCATTTTATCACCAACTAAATGAGAGTTAAGAGGCACAAATTGAATGTCCCCCAATAGACATAACATGATACATAATGTGACATATTATATATTTTTATTAATATTAAAATGTCACACTAATAGGGGCTAAAAGGGTGGAGCTAGATAGGACTAAACAGAGCAGGGTAGGATAGGGAAAATTTTTAGCAGAAAAGACTCAACTCGTTTCATCCCTTTGCCATTTCTAATTTCATGTTTAAATTCTAAGAAGTTAAAAATACTAGATAATTTCTTCTTATTTATCCGAGCCTTAACAAATAAAATTTATCTGATATTTATATTGATAGAAAATAACAAATACTCATTTAAATTAATGAGAAAATGGTTTAAAGCCCCCCCAATCTATACCCGAAATTCCAACTACACACTCCAACTTCACGGGTGTCCTATTACCCCCCTGAACATTTTATTTCTCTATTTACTACACACTTGAGTGCTGACCTATACACATAAACCAAACAATTCATATCTCTTTTTGTGACGTGAGTTTCACGCGCGGGCCCCATTTCTCAACCTTTTCTTTTCCCTCCTAAACATAGAACGGCCCTCAACCTTCACCCCCAATTCTTTCTTTTTTCTTTTCTCTTTTCTCCTTTTCATCTGATTAACACATCTCAACACGAATGTCTGGTGATGATCCAAGCGTTCTTGTGTGTATTTTCAATCTTGATTACATAGTTTATCAACTGATTCAGTAAAGGTTAGTTCTTTGTCCTATATTTCGAGTTTGTGCTTTATTAGGGTTTTCTGTTAATTTGTAAAATTAATAGCAACATTGTGTGAAATATTTTGTGTGGCTTACTATTATAGTGTGTAGGTATTCAATTTACACCATATTATACCACAGTTTTCATGAAATTAGGTTTTACTCTTTCTCGTCTAAGTCGCGTAATGTTGTATTTATGTTTGTTTTAGTATTGTGTTCATGGAGATAGAAAGATGCTACTATGTTGTATTGATGTTGTCTTAGTATTATGTTCATAATGCTACTGTGGTACTATGTCTATAATTACTATTCTGTTTTTTGATTGCCTTTAGGTAAGAGATGAATGAGTTTACTTTGATTGCTCTAAGGTGGTACCATGGTGGGGTGTTAGATTTAAGTAATGGGGAACCAATATATAATGGTGGAAACATTTCAGAATTTTTGGATGTTGATGTAGATAAGATGTCATATTTTGAGTTGAGAGACTATATTAGAAGCTTGGGGTATAGCACAAGTTGCACCTTTAGTATTAAACCACCTAACAATGGCATTTTGGTAGATGTTGATAATGATATGGATATTTTAGACATGATGTGTTCCTTGGAAGATGGAGATGTAGTGGAGGTATATGTTAAGCATTTGATTGATGAGCCAATTGTGGGGTCCATGCTAATAGAAAATGGTAGTCATGTGGATATGAGAGAATCTGATTCAACTTTTAATACAAGGCCTAGTCAGAGTGAAAACTTTAACTCTGGGGTAGGTGAAGACCATTTAAACAGTGAGAACCCTTTTGCTACTTTTTCAACCTCACCTCATTTCACTACCACACCTCATGCTCCTGCAGATAGTGCTCCTGCTCCTGCAGATAGTGCTATTGCACTAGATGATGATATAGATGTTGGTCCTGCTGGATCTGATTTCTCAGAAGAAGTAGAGGATTCTGATTATTCAACTGAGGATAGTGTTGAGTCTGAAGGTGAATTAGTTGGAGATGATGAGGAGGAAGAGTATGGTAGTGATGTACATGAGTAGGTTAGGGAGTTGAGGGCTGAACAGAGAACTTTTCAAAGGAGAAAAAGAAGGGAAAGAGCACCAGCTGACAATGAAGAGGTACCAGTAGGTGAAGCTCGACCAGATTTAGGTTTTGATGAAACTAAAACAGGTAAAATAAGTCATGAAGAAAGGCTAGGAGGTGATGAGCCTTACATTGCAAGTTCTGATGAGGATAGTTTTGAGTTAGATGAAGATGAGTGTTGTGATGATGATGAACATGAAGTGGCTGAATCTGGTAGAACAAGAAGGGTAAAGTTGTCAAGAAAAAAGAGGAAAGCAATAACTACAATCATTCATGACCCCACTGCAAAAAAAGTTGTGTGGCAGTTGGGTATGGTGTTTAAAGATGTGAAAGAATTTAGACAAGCAGTAACTAAATATGCAGTAAGAAGGAGGGTTTAGGTGGAGAAGTGGGTGAATGAGAAAAAGAAAGTTAGAGTTAGATGCAAGGATGGTTGTCTATGGCTTTTGTATGGATGTCTTGACAAGACAACAAATAATTTCATGATAAAAACTTACAACCCAAAGCATACTTGCAACAAGACAACTAGAAATTACTTGTGCAATGCAAAGTTTTTATCTGAAGCCTTCAGAGAAAAAATAACTGAGCAACCAAACATAAGAGTCTTCAAGTTGCAGGAGGATGATTAGGAAAAAGTTTAAACTTTATGTTGGCAAGACTACTGTGAGAAGAGCAAGAGCTAAAGTGTTGAAAGATATAATGGGTGATCATGTTGTGGAATTTGGAAGAATTCTTGACTACAGGGATGAATTGTTGAGGACCAATCCAGGGACTAGTTGTGTTGTAAAACTTGATGAACCTGATGCATTTGGCAATTCAATATTTCAGAGTTTTTACATCTGTTTTGATGCTTTAAGGAAGGCATGGGCATATTGTAGAAAGTGCATAGGCTTAGATGGTTGTTTCCTTAAAGGTGTTTGTAAAGGCCAGTTGTTAGTTGCTGTGGCCAAGGATGGTAACAATCAGATGCTGCCACTTGCTTGGGCAGTAGTTGAAAAGGAGAACAGAAACTCATGGACCATGTTTGTGAAGTGCATAAGGGATGATCTAGGTCTTGGAGATGGTGAAGGTCTCACCTTGATTATAGATATGCAGAAGGTATGTGAACTTCATATATATTTGTATGTATTTATTCTCACTTTCTATATCTGATTGTGACCTAATTATCATCTATTGCAGGGACTTTATGCAGCAATTGAAGAGGTATTACCTCATTGTGAACATAGAAATTGTGCTAGGCACATATTGGCTAACTGGGCTAAGGATTGGAGGGGTCTTCAAAGAAGACAACAATTTTGGAAGATAGCTAAGAGTACATTTGAGTCTCAATTAAGAAAAAATATAGAGAAGATGAAGTTGTTAGGTTCAGAACAAATGATGGATGACTTAATGTACTATAACATTAATTATTGGTGCAAAGTTTACTTTAACACTGAAGTGAAATGTGATTCTGGAGACAACAACATGTCTGAGTGTTTTAATGCATGGATCTTGGCTGCTAGACACAAGACCATCATTACTATGCTTGAAGAAATAAGAGTGAAGATGATGACAAGAATAGCCAATTTAAGGGAGTTCCCAAGTACTTGGAAGTGTAATTTCTCTCCAATGGCAATGAAGGTTTTAGAGGAGACATTACTAGGTCTATGGACTGTACCATTGAGTTTAATGGAGTTTCTGGGTTTGAAGTGAAAGAAGGGCTTTGTCAACACAAAGTGGATATTGCCAGGAGGACTTGTAGTTGTAGGGTGTGGCAGTTAAGGGGCATACCATGTCCACATGTTGTGGCTGCATTATACTTTAAGAACTTTTCTCTTTATGACTATATAGACAACTGATACAATAAGGAAACTTGCTTGAGGACTTATGCCAATGTTCTTGAACCACTCACAAACATGGAGATGTGGCCAGCTTCTACAAACCCCACTATTTCACCACCAGAAATCACAAATATGCCTGGTAGGCCATCTAAGGCTAGAAGGAAAGAAGCTGGAGAAACTAAGAAATCTGGAAAGCTGCCTAGGACTGGACTTGCAATGACATGTAGTATATGCCATGTTAGAGGCCATAACAAGAGAGGGTGTCCTCATAGAGAAGGTGTTGAGTCATCAACAAGACATAGTGCACCATCATCAACACCTAGTGCACCAGCACCTAGTGCATCAGTAAGGACAGAACGAACAGGTTCAGGCAGGGGAAGAGGCAAACCCAAGGTAATATTTGAACTCATTAAATATTTTCTAACAAGTTTATAACTTACTCTTTCTTTATCTGTATAGAACACTCCATCAGCACAATCAGAAAGTGAGCCTCCACTAAAAAGAGGAAGAGGAAGACCAAAAAAAATATCAGCAGTAGCACCTAGTGCACCTCCTCTACCTACTGCACCTCCTCTACCTATTGCACCTACTGATTTTCCTGCATCCTCTTCTGTTGGTACTACTAAAAGAGGAATAGGTAAGGGTAGGGGAAACGCATCTCCAAACAAAAGGCCAAGAGTAATGGGAATGGGTGTGTTCCAAGCTGGAAATGGCTTCAAAGTCATGAATGTGAGTCTTTGCTATATCATAAACTAAACTATTTTTTTAATTTAGACAGTTTAAAATTTGAATTATATTCATAATTTTACTGTAGCCTGGCATGCCAAGTCGTAAGATCTACTCTACTAGTCAAGCAAAAGTGACAAGATCAGCTGATGTAACTGGTGACATTGGTTATACATCAAGTACTACAAGTAAGCTAAAATGGAATGGTAAAGCAGCAATCTCAACAAGAAAACTTCAAGAGCTTAGAGAGAATCAAAGAAAGAAGACAGTGGGAAGTAGTTCAAATAATCCAAGTCAAAATAGCACTTCTTCACAGTCAAAGATGCCATGGAAATTGTAGTGGTGTTGATGTATTTAAGCACTTTTTAAGTTAGTCCGGTAGACATGCAAACTATTTCATTAAGGGCCTACTATTTTTTATTTTGTTTGTCGGTAAATTCTGCCTTATGTGAGGCCTTATGAATGTGACTTTATTTTGGTATTGAATAGTGATGTTGAAGTATGAATGAATGGTGATGTTGTGTTCAGCTGTGTTTATAAATGGTATTGTGTTGTCTATTCAATTGTGTTGGATATTCAGTTGTGTTTACATATTGTGTTGTGTTGGTTATTGAATTAACTATTCTATTTTGTTGGCTAGGCTGTTGTGTTTACATATGGTGTTGTGTTTAATTATGTTAGCTATTTACAGTTTACAGATGAAGTGTAAGCAATTTACACAAGCTTTAATTGAAAACATAGATAGATTGATATATATATATATTGAGAGAGATATACAAATTTTGTCACATACATTGACAACTCCTCTAAACATAGCAATAATACAAATCAAATACTACTTTGGAATAGATTGGTTGCTGATGAACATAGCAACACACAAATCAAAATACACAAAAACATCTTCCATTGGAACCTACTACACCATTTCCACCTTCCATTGAGCCTCCTCTCCAATATCAAATTAGAGTTACTCAAGTTGTCAGTATGAACCTACCTAATCCATAACTCTTGCTCCAACTCATTGATTTTATTCACCAATCTTGGAAGGATAAAATTTGATCTTGGATCCACTTCTTCTTTGTCCCTCCATCGAAAAATTTTACAGTTTTTAGACTGGAAAATAGAGAAAAATAGTACATTAGCATCAATTGAATATAAAGTGAAGCAATAATGCAAGGGAAAACACATACACCATAGCATGGGCAAGACCAAAATCTTCTTCCCGGATTTAATTTCGACCAAGAAGTTTGCAAATTGAGCAAAATCCCATGTTTGCATCTCACTACAGCGTTGAGCATTGGGTCTGATTCATCCATACAAAACTTATTCAAGTTTTCATTTGCCATTTTTGACGAATTTAGAGAAAATTCAAAGAACCTAAATAAGAAATTAGAGCAGATTACAAACCCTAACTTCAAGATTTAAAGTTGAAATGAACATAAACAACTAAACCCTAGCTAAGCCCAAAAGAAAATCGTCAAAATATTGATGAAGAAATAAGGATTAATGGTGGGGAAGAAGGAACAATGGTTTATTTAATTTGGGGAAGATGACCATTGCCCATCTCCCAATTTTATTACTTTTTCTAACGTTTTTTCCTCTTCTAACGCGCCTAGAGGAGGTGTTCTCACCTCCTATGACAGGTCAACACTCAAGCGTGTAGTAAATAGAGAAATAAAATATTCAGGGGGGTAATAGGACATCCGTGAAGTTGGAGTGTGTAGTTGGGATTTCGGGTATAGGTTAGGGGGGCTTTAAACCATTTTCTCTAAATTAATTGAAATGAATATAAAATTGTCCGTACATTACTATCATACATTTTTTAAAAATTATACTAGGTATGTCGTCTAAGAAATTAATATAAAGAGGTCTCCTCTAAGTTTTCCTTTTTAACACACGTGGAAATGGGTTTTTTAAATATGATATTTATAATATATTAATAAAAAAACATGACCCCTTTGAAGTTTAATAATTCATTAATCTTATTGGAAATGTTACTAAAAACTAAAATAATTAAGTGAAGAAGAAAGAAAAGTCAGCAATTTGGCTGAGTCAACAAATTGGTGATCCATTAGTACTCTCTCGAAGCAAGGATGTCAACCTCTTTCAAATAAACAACATGGATTCTGGCAATGTAGTTGGACTCTCATGTCGATCCGAATGAATCATCCTTTTCATAGAGGTAAAATTTTTAAAATTTAAGTAAATTATTTTTTATTATAATTTTTTTATATTTTAAAAATATTTTAAATTATTAATTATTGTGAGTTATAGTAATTTTTACGTAGTTTTTAAATATGTAAATTTTATTTCAAAAAACTTAAAAATCTCATACTTAAATTTACTATCATTAAATCATTTGACTCTCGAAACTCGAAGGATATCGAGAAACTATAAATTTACTATATTACCCTTTACATTTAATTTGACTCAACTAGATTAGTTGACTTTAAGTCACTTCTGGTCAATTCTGTCCACTCATGGTGACCAAGTAAAACTCTTCATTTTTTTTTTTAATTATCAGTTTGTTTTCCATATAATGTCGGTCAAATTTGATATAACGTCGAGTTCAAGTCGAACTGAATCTAGTTTAACTACAATTACACCAGATATCAATTAAGTTCAAGTAAGCACTTTATTGTTTGTTTTCACATGTTTTACTTGTAGTAACTAGTAATGAGTATCACCTCGTGGTAACTAGAGGTAAAATCATCACTAAAATTTTTCATAAGTAAAATAGTAAGTATTTTTTTTTTATATTTAACCAGTTATTTTGAGTTCGAGCCTTACAAATATTGAAGACATCTTATATAGGGAGCACTTGATCCCCTAAAGTTGGATTTTTTTGTGCATATTTAAATAATCGAGTTTCAAAATGAATGATACCAAGTGAACAATCAAGACAGATAAATAAATTATAGGTAAAACTCCCAATGTGCCAAAAAGTCCTTGCGTTCCATTGTTGAAATTCACAGGCCAGAAAAAAGAGTTGGGCTTTGCACAATTTACATAGGAAAACTATTCATTTACGAGAATTGATAATGCTGTTTGAAACTGCTTATTTTTAAAGTATTTTTTAAAATAACTTTTCAGAAAAGTATTTTAAAAAAAAAGCAATTTGTGTTGACTAATTCATTTGAAAAGTGTTTTTGATAAGCAAATTGGGCTTGACTAATCCTTTTTTAAAAAATGTTTTTGAGAGTCAAATTACGAAAAAAGACAAATCAATATACTTTTAGTATTAAAAATTATTTTATAGAGAGAAACTATTTTAAATATCTATAATAAAAATTAAAATATACATATTCAAATTTTCCATCAATATTTATACTTTTTTTTTTGTGATAGATGGAATCTTTAATTGTTTTTTTTTCCTTTTTTCTAGTCTTGCAAAAATATTGTTGTTGCCTTTTTTCCTAATTCTACAAAATAATACATTAAATAATATATAAAATACAAAATAAAAAATATAATATTATATAAAAATAAAAAATAAAATTCTTAAATGAAATTTAACAAACTTATGAGATATACTAATTAATTAATAAGGGATATATTGGTAAAACTGTATATATGGAAGGATATTTTAATCTTGAAAAAATATAATTTTGAGCTTCTGCTTCTACGTACTTTTTAGAAGAAGCAATTTTTTTTAGCTTTTTCCCTAGAGCAGAAAAATTGCTTCTGCTTTTATTTAAAAACAGTTTTATTGATTTGTCAAACATTTAATTTTTTTAAAAATACCTTTTTTCTCAAAATAAATATTTTTAGCCTCTTACCAGTAATACCAAATAGGCTCTAAATTTCAAATATAATAAATTTTAAGTTTTGACCTTGAAGATTTGCTCGCGAGGCACTACTCCTTTCAAATAAACTATGAAAACACTCTTTATTGCCCGAAAGGATATTTTTTTAGGTGTGCCATTTAATCTAGGGAAAAGGGTCAAATATGCCCCTAAACTATTCGAAAATGTCTAGATATACCCTCCGTTTGAAGTTTGGCTCACCCGTGCCCTTGCCGTCCAACTTTTCGCATAGATATGCCCTTGTAGACGTTAGTTGCTTTGCTGACTCATTTTTCCTTTCTTTAAATGACAAATGTAATTGCCACATCACTTTTTAATTGTCACATGACATTTATATGAAAAATAAATAAATTAACACACCTCTTTTAAATAACCTATCCGACCCGTAAATCATTCCTTTTAACCCATTCGTATATACCCTTGTAGAAAACTGCTTCATTACCATCAAAAGAAATTTGTGGTGCTAGGGCTCTTGAGAGCCCTTATTATCCCCCATCAATTTCATTTCAAGAAGCTCGCACGGTGCTAGGAAGAGTATTCTAGTCATCTTCCACCATTCAAGTTTTAAAAAAAAGAGTCAGGGCTCAAGTGTTTCAAGTAGGTCGATGATGAACTGTCAATGTGGTATTGCAACGAGGATTTTCACGGCTTTTACTGATCCAACAAATGCTGGAAGGCGCTTTTATAAGTGTTCTAAGCCTAATGTAAATTTATCATACAATTTCATTAATTTTTAAATTTTTGGGCATTGTTGATTTCAAGTTCATAATTGTGCAGGGTTAGAAATGTGATTATTGGAAATAGGTTGATGATCCGCTCCATCCTAGAGTTGCATATCTCATCCATAATTTAAAGAAGGAAAACAATAATCTTCATAGTGAAAAGAAAACTTTGGAGACGAGGATAGCTGATCTTGAAAAGTATTTGGCATATGATATTGAAGAAAATTGTGAACATATAGATGAAATTAGTGTTTCTAAGAGTGAAGAGGTTGTTATCGATAATCAAGAGGTTGTTGTCGATAAGTCTTTAGTGGATAATAATGATGGGATTCAAAAATCTAAGAAAAAAGTTTGATGGAAATGGAGAAGTTTTCCACAAGTTAGGGCTTTGATAATGGGTTAAAAGGGATGATTTTTGGGTCGGATATGATATACAAATGGGTTAAAAGGGATGATTTATGGGTCGGATAGGTTATTTAAAAGAGGTGTGTTAATTTATTTATTTTTCATATAAATGCCATGTGGCAATTAAAAAGTGATGTGGCAATTCCATTTGTCATTTAAAGAAAGAAAAAATGAGTCAGGAAAGCAACTAACGTCTACAAGGGCATATCTATGCGAAACCAAACTTCAAGCGGAGGGTATATCTAGACATTTTCGAATAGTTTAGGGGCATATTTGCCCTTTTTCCCGTTAATCTATAAATATATTGTTATGATTAAATTACACGTAACTAACATATTTTCTTTAAAAAAAATAAAAATGCTTACTTTATACACTTCCCTGAAATTAATCTTTTAATGACATGCATGATAGTGTAATAATTCTCTTTATAGTGGTTAATCTCATGATAAAATAAAATAGTATATAACATACATCTCTATATACACTATTTTTTCTTATTTCTCATCCGATGTCAAGTAGCTACATTGGAGCCGACTATTTCGAATTCACACTGCGTGTGCTTCCATTCGATAGAAAACGCTCCCTACTAAGAATTTTTTCATATCCGAGACTCGAACTCAAGATCTCTGATGATGGAAGGAGCAGCCCCATCTGCTAGACCACATCCTTTGATAGTCTCTATATACACTATTAAGTCTATTTGTAAATCTCAACAATAAAATATTCAATGAATTCTTTAATTAGGAAACACCAAACTGTTGAAGCTTAATTCTATTTGGGTTATGTGACTCATATTGCCAGAAATTGTACACTTCATTGAATGATATGAGCCCTCTACTAATGGCTAGCTATTAATGTACTATTATTACTACGGAAAATGGTCATATTTGCCCTTGTACTCTTAGAAAATTGTTATATTTATCCTTAGTTATACTTTTTTAATATATTTGCTCTTGCCATCCAACTTTGTGCTCATGTTTGCCCTTCGACAGTTCAGTATCATCCCACCATTTTTATTATCCTATGTGGCGCTTACATGGATATATTTTAAATATAATTAAAATGTTACTTCATATTTAATATTTTACCCGACCCACACAATTTGAAAACCCATTAATCCTAACTCCACTACCTATTCTCTCGCATTACTTTACCCATCAAAACATGAAAAAACATCCATAGAAAAAGAACTTCCTTGCTTCAAAGTAACAAGTTACAAGCTACCGAATACGCGTGCTTGTTCTGCTCATTCTACGCTTCCATCAATTTCCTATCGGCGGAGGATGAGGTGGAGGAGTAGGGGGTGCAGAACTCACTAATGCAGTTTCTGCTGCAAAAAAAACATTAAACAGTTACAAAACTAGAGAATATGACATACATAAAATGGCATTGAATCCATCTAGTACCTTGTCTTTCTTTTTGTTGCCCGCGCCTTTTTCACTGCTGAAAATCAATTTCCTTTCTTCCCCATTTCAAAGCATCTACCAGAAGAGAAGAGACAGAAAATAAAGATAACATTTCACTATCAAACCAAAAATTAAGACATGACAACAAAGAGATCTAAAGTATCTGTTTCTGTTGAAGCAAAAATACACTATGGATAGGAAGAACATCCATAGAATAGGTACTGGAGTTAAAAGATTAACAAGTTTTCAAATTGGGTGGGTCAAATTTTATTTAATTGGATCGGATAAAATATTAAATTGGAAGTAACATTTTAATTATATTTATAATATATCCATGTAAGCGCCACGTAGGATAATAAAAGTGGTGACATGATACTTAACTGTCCAAGGGCAAACATGTGCCCAAAATTGGATGGCAAAGGCAAATATGACCCTTTTCCGTTATTATTAATCAGATACAGTACTACTTGATATTTATGTATGTATTTACTTCAAAAAAAATTTATTTGAAAATTACATATAAATGGTAGGGGTCTAATTGTTGATGTGAGGTTGATTCAAAAAGTCTAAACAAATTTTTGATGTCTTTTCAGTATTCAATATTTCTGTTTGAATCTCATGTAACAGTCTAATCTATTAGTGATATTGATTACATTAGATTTAAGCTGGATAGCATAATTTTAAAATGTGTTACTAAGGTCTTAAAGTTTGGTTCGGTAGATACCCAGCATACATACACCCCCTACCCCCTTTAGGAATTCGATATCTTCACTGAGGTTTGTTCCATCATCATTTAAGGGTACACGCAAAGTGATTTTGATATTATAGGTTACAATTCACGCACTAGTAATACAACTATTTTAAAATGCATCACTGAAAAATAAGACTTGTTTTCTTATAATATCCAATATGATCTCTCGTGCTTTGTTGATGTGGGATTTGCCTATAGAAAATTCATGATAGCACAATATCTTCACTGAAATTTGTCCCACCATCATTTAAGGTTGTAGTACGCAAAGTGATTTTGATATTATAAGTTACAATTCACCCCGCTAGTAATATTGTTCGCTTGAAAATGCGTCACTAAGAAATAAGACTTATTTTCTTATAATATCCAATATGATCTCTCGTGTTTTGTTGATGTGAAATTTACTTAAGGTGTTATATCCTGATTAGTCAAAGTTTGTGTTGTATAAGGCTCATTAGGAAGCGTTTTGCTATCATGACTCTTCTATATTCCCTAGCCGATTTAAAATCTTTAATTGAAAATAAAAAGTCATATTCATCTCATCCCAATTCTTGATAATTTTTCTAGCGTTTGAGGTTGAAACATAGTTAGGACTAATAAACATTCAACATGCAATGGAATTTATATTTTATAAAAAAAAAAAAGGAAGAAGAACAGAAAATAACCTCCATTGATAAAGACGTAAAACAACTTATTTAATGGCCACTCTTTTGATAATGTGATAAGCTAATTCATGTTGGACTTTTATATTGCCCATTTAATTAACTAACAGCTGCAATTAATATGACTAATGAATATAAAGAAGACTCTACCATATTAATTACTTTCGAAAACTACAATTTTATTAATTATTCCGCCGTCTGTCCAATAATAGCTGTCCACTGTGGACTTGTCATAGGAATTGAGAAATGATAAATGATTGGGTTAATTTTATCAAATCACTCTTATTAAATATAAGTCATCTAAATATTGAAAAATGGATAATATTTAATAGCAAAGGTGAAATAGATATAAAATGGTAAATTATTCATGATTTTTTAAATTGAACAAATATTGTTAGATATCTTAAAATAATATAGTGGACAAGTAAAAATGGACGGAGAGAGTAATAGTAAGAAGATAATAAAGTGTTTCTGTGTTCCAACAAACCATGTGAAGCATTTACAAAATTAAATTTTAAAACTCCTATTTTTTTGTAATTAATGAAGGTAATAACAAGGGATGTAGCAACAAAAATGTAAGGGAAAATGCATAAATTTCCCCTTGAACTTGTCCTGAAAAATCTGTTACACACTCAAATTATTATGGCGACCTATTACACACCTAATCTTGTTCAAAGTGATATTAATACCCCCTTCCGAAGACAATCTCAATTTTGTATTAAAAGGTGTTGTACACGCGTTTTCACATGTAAATAATATTATTTTAATTTTTTAAAACCTTTTCCCCTTGATATTTTCTTAAGACTTTTGCAAAAAAAAAATAATAATCTGGGCATCTTCCTCCTCTCACCATACATATCTCTTTAAAATCAACTTTCTTCTTCCTTCTTCATTGTTTATAAATTGAAGGAAAAAATAAAAATTTGAAGAGAAAATAGGATACAGTAAGTCGATTATGAAGTATAGAAATGTTGGCGATGGCGATAGGCGGTGGACAACACCATTGTTACCGGTGGAACAAATAAAAAATTTCAGATCTGTTAAATTCTTTTAAAATCTTGATAACTATGTATGTAAATCGAGAAGTTGATTAGTATTCTTTATGGGTAATGATTAATCAAATATGCTATTGATGATTTGAGACATAAAAATGACATTGTGGTGGTCTTAGGTAGTGCTCCGGCGAGAATAGAGAAGACAAAGATTGAGAATTCATTTTCTTCGATGAACTTTTGATAAATTTAGGTAATATAATAATGGATTTATGCATAAATTTCATAAGATTTTCAATAGAAGTCATTATCTTTCTCATTATTCTTTTTCGGTGACCTTCTCCGGTGAATCCTCCGGCAAGTCCTCCGGCAAGTTCGAACGAAAAAATCATGAACTTTAAGTTGAAATTTTTTAACTTTTCGATGAAAGCCATCATTTTCTCCACTCCTTACTATTTCTTTTTAGAGTTCCTAGTGTTGGATATCCTTCCATCAAATAATCAATGGTGACAAATGCATGATTATTGAAGAAGAAGAACTCAAAATAAAGAAAAATGTAAAAGCTTTAAAGAAATTGGGGCCACTAATAAAAATATATAAAGAAAAAAAGAAAACTGACATAATTAATATATTAAAAATTATAATACCTATTTATATAATGACCAATAAAATAGTGCCACATGTTCAAATTAGTCATTTTAACATATACTTTGTTCTTCTCACGCACTTTAAGGAAGGTGAAGACACTTTCTTTTCCTTGTCACTTTTTAAGGGGTATTAATATCACTTTGAACAAGATTAGGTGTGTAATATATCGCCACAATAGTTTGAGCGTGCAACTGATTTTTCAGAACAAGTTTAAAGGGGAATTTACGTCTATTCCCAAAATATAATTGCATTTATAGTAAAGATAGCAACTATACATGAAATACTAACATCAAAATATTAATATGATGACCAAACCATAGTATAGTAGGTTTCATTGGGTTGCAAATTATTATGACCTACTATAGCACTAGTTATAATACAAAATTCCCAAATTTTCATGATCACACAACCCAATAATATCAAGATAATCAAAACGAAATAAAATCTAAGATAATATTTGATTGAGTTGGGACAACTTCTTGATAAGTATACTTTAAAAATATTCTGAACTGAATTCTTTCTGGTTCAAAAATCTCCTTCTAATTGCTCTGGAACAGTTATAAGGAGATTCTCTACGAGAAATACAAGATTCTACTTCTGAGGGCAACATGTTTGATCCTTGATTACTTTGAGTTCTTGATTCTTTCCTCATGGAATAAATCAAGCAAAACAGTGCTCTTGCATTTAGGGCATTTTGGTTTATTCACTGATAACATAACATACATCAAACATCTAGGACATCCCACAAGCATCATTGAGGTTGTCTCTGAGCTGCTAGGGCAATCAGAAAATGTTCGATCATCGATAGGGCTCGGTTCTTGAGAAACACAAGAGGTGGTTGGTGATCTTATGATCTCCATTGAAGAAGAAGATGATGATCTTCTTGGTGGTGAAGGTTCATTTCTTGGAAAAGTTGACCTTGGTGGTGATAAGTTTAGCGTCAAGTCAACTTTTGCATGTGTATTTTCCTTGGTATGGTTCATTTTTTTTTTGTTTTCTTGAAACTTATCCCACAAAATTCTGTATTTATAATATAAATAAAAATTAGAAAAAATAAACAAATAAATAAATCAATAACACTACTTTTGATAAATACGATTTTTCGACTTAAATTGGCTTGTCGATAAGGAATTTCTGACAAAATGTTTGTCGAAAACGTTTTCAAATAGCCAATTTCACAAGAAAATCCACCTTTTTAGTACGATATAAATAAATAATATAACCATCAGAGTGACAGAGTTATGTAGGGTGAACGAGGTTCAATTGAATTCTCTAGCGAGCCAGAAAATTATACAACATACATAGGTAGATATATATTGGATTTTCTTTATATATATAAAATTAGTGTATTACTGTTTGAATCTCCTTATTAGAATTTCTAGTTCCGTCACAAGTCACCAACCTCCCCCGAAAAAACAAAGAACCAAAATAAGAGGTGTGAACATGAAAATTAAGAAGAAATATATAATTACCTTTGATGAGAAGAGTTGACAATTGCCTAATTGTGTAGATCAAAATTTTGTAGCCAAACAAGATAAGTGAGAATTGAGAGAAGAAAGATTGGTGTAGGAGGAAAATAGCCTAAGTTGGACAAGATTTATATGGTAAGTTAGATGAAAGAGAAGTTATGAGGTTTATGTAGTGCAAAATTAATTGTGATTGCAACTTGGATATATATATATATATATATATATTACAATTTGGTAAATCAATTAAAAAGAGTAAATTTCATATAAATTTAAGTTATATATATATTGTCAGTATAAGTAGTATTTTTACATTTCAAGTCATGATCTAAAAGACATTTATCGGTTTTTTTTTTTTTTTTTAAAAGGTAAAATTTATAATCTTGAAAATAAGATATGGTACAACATCTAAAAGTAATCGATTAATATAAAAGTTTCTTATATTGATATGTATGTAACTTAAACTCATAAATATGAGTTTGGAATATTTTCTTGTAGATTTTTGAGAGATTACTTTTAGAATGTAAAGATATATTTGCAACTTTATAAAAAGTTCTTGAGAAGGTTTTCCATTAAATATTTATATGCTGTAATTTTAGGTTTATAAATTAAAATTAAGCCTCATTAAAAAAGTCTAACCACTATCTAATCATTTTGACGAAGCTGAGGGATGGTTTCATTTAATCTTGAAAAGTAATATATTATTGGGTTTGCTGGCTCGAACTTGCAATGTTGCGAGATAAAGTGATGGCTTCAATCAATGTATTCAGATGAGTGTTGATCTTAAGAGTGCACAATTAAATATATCATCCTTTCTTAGATCATATATATAAAATTAAAAATTATCGATGCACGTGCATCCTCACAATATCACGTGGGTCTGCCTTTGAGTCCAATAACTTCATTGTAGTAAAAGAAACAGTTATACAAACCGTCAATATAAAATTTTTTGTACATAAATATATTTTAATCTTGAAATTGAGTCATCGCGATTAATTTCTTTGTGTACTTTACTATTTTAAATTTTCTATTTATATTTTAAATTACATTTCATTAGACGAAAAAAATTAATATATCAATTTAGTTAATATTATATCATATTAATAATTAATATTTATCATAAAAATACATGCGTGATTGGCTTATTAAGTGATCTAGTTTTGTAAAATTTTGTCCATTATTTAGCCAATACAACTTAAACTCATTTTCTTTAGAGAAAAATATCTCTAATTAAAACACAAAACAACTCCAACAAAACTTGTTGAATTCGAAGGATTAACAAATTTATGGAACTCAATAAACGATTCATGAGGTTCGAACCTTATGATTGTAAGTTTAAAACTAAAAAACGATTCATAAAATTCAAATATACATACACACAATAAAATAATCTCGTATTTTATTCAAGATTATGATCCTTATTTCATCAACAAAATGACCTTAATTAAGTGGATAATTTATTATTAGGTTATAGAACTCTCCTACATGACAATATGGTATTAATTTATTTATGACAATATAGTACTTAGTACTTCTTACTATAAATGAGAAATAATATCATTTTGTTTTTTGTAAACAAACTGTGCCAACCAGCTGACAATACTGATTAAGTTGAAGTTATTGAGTGTACCTTCAAAGAAAAGGGAAGCATATCCGCAAGTAACATATTCGAAGTCATAAAATCAATCACTAATATCATAAATTTGAGTTTAAGAATATAATTTAGTTATTAATGTTTGTATCAGAATAGAATGCATACATAACACTTCCTTGAAATAAAGCCTTGTCTTAATTTTATGTTAATGTGAAATGCTTCATGCATTAAACTGTTTTTTCCTTCGGAACATAAGTATCAAAAATTTTCTTTTAAATGAGGTCTTACAGAGTGTTAACTTTTTCTTTAACAAAAGAATTTTTTTTTTAACATGAAGTGATTCCCAACAAGTTGTGTCATTAAGGATGGAAAAAGGTGTTAAAAGTTTTCAAGAAGAGGAATATATATCATTCTTTTCATGACAAATTAGGAGGCTCGCCTTTGAGGTACTATGCGTCTTATGTCGCTAAGATTTAAAGGTAAGTTTTACAAAGTAATGATTAATAGTAACACTATTATATGAGGAATAGTGTTGATCAGTCAAGAATGTCCATATTCAAAGATGAAGGTCACGTGGATGATGATTAAGAGCGATTATATGGGATAAGGTGAAAGTAGCTTTTATGACGGACAAGATGAGAGAAGTAAGACTAAGATGGGTCTTACATGTGAATAGGAGGTACGTGAATGCACCACTGAGAAGGTTAGATGTAGTAGGAATTATGAGAGGTAGAGATAGACTGAAGAAGAACTGGAGAGAGGTGATTAGATAGAGGTTAGATAGAGGACATGACACAACTTCAATCGATGGAAGACATAACCTTAGATAAGAAGTTATAGAGTCAAGAAGTAAGGTAGAAGGTTAGTAGGTAATCGCATGTTTGCGTACTCTAGTAGTATAATTTAGGTATCACGTAATTTCTTTTTCTCCAATATGTATTAATATTTGTTGCTACACTTAGCTTGTTTTGTATATTGCTATTTTATTGTCTCTGTTTTCTTTCTTACTTTGTTGTGTCAGTTACGTTTCTTTTGAGCCGAGGATCTATCGAAAACAATCTCTTTAACCCCCCAAAGATAGACATCCTTCTTTCCACAAACCTCACTTATGAGATTATATTGGAACAAACTAAAAATAAAAATATGTCTCATGAATGAAACAAATAAAGTTATAACTTTTTTAAAACTACAACAACAACATATCTAGTGGAATCCCACGGGTGGGTCTAGGAAGTGTACGCAGATCATACCCCTACCTAGTGGAGGTCAAGAGACTATAACATATCAGAATAATGAAAAGGAAAAAAACAGTGGAGAAACAAAACAACTAATAAGGAAACAGTAGCAACCACATAATAATGTGATAACCTAAACCCAATAAACAACAGATGGCGATGGAATAAAAAACAAAACACTATAAGCAAACGGCTAAACTCCTCAAAAATCGATACAACACTCCATACCTACTAACTTTCTACCCTACTACGCAACCTCGACACCCTCATATCTAATGTTATGTCCTCAGTAATCTAGAGCTGCGTCATGTCTTGTCTAATTATCTCTCCCTAATACTCTTTGTCCTACCTCTACTTTTCTTCGCACCCGCAATATCCAACCTCTCGAACCTCCTCACTAGGGCATTTGCACATATTCTCTTTGCATGTACAACCATCTTAGTATTGCTTCCCTAATCTTGTCCACTACAGAGATCACTCCCACATTGTCACGGAAATCCTCATTCCTAATCTTATCACTTCTAGTGTGCTTACGCATTCATCGCAACATCCTCATTTTTGCGACTTGCATCTTCTGTATATGGGAGTTCTTGATTGGCCAATACTCCGGCCCATACAACAACGTCGGTCTAACCACTACTTTATAGAACTTACCCTTAAGTTTTGGCGGTACTTTTTTATTACACAAGACTCCGGAGGAAGACCTCCACTTTATCTATGCAACACCAATACGATGAGTGACATCATCTTTGATGTCTCCACTTCCCTGGATTACCAATCCAAGATACTTTAAACTATCTCTCTTAGGAATAGCCTGAGTGTCAAGCCTCACTTCCACGTTAGCCTCATGTAACGTGTCACTAAATTTAAACTCCAAATATTCCATTTTGGTCCTGCTCAACCTGAACCCTTTAAACTCCAAGGTTTGTCTCTATACCTTCAACTTAGCATTAACTATATCGCGTGTCTCATCAATCAGTATTATGTCATTCCCAAATAGCATACACCATGACACCTCATCCTGGATACACCGCATCAATTCATCAAATAGGAATGGGCTAAGAACTGATCCTTGGTGTAACTCCATCTCAACTGGGAAGTGCTCAAAATCTCCTCCCAATATTCTAACTCGAGTCTTGGCTCCATCATACATGTCATTTATCGCCCTAATATAAGCCACTGACACACCTTTAGCCTTGAGGCATCTCCAAAGGACATCCATCGGGACTTTATCATAAGACTTTTCAAGGTCAATTAACATTATAATGCAAGTTCTTTTTCCTTTCCCTATATTTCTCCATCAGTCTCCTCACCAAATGAATGGCTTCTGTAGTTGTTCGCCGCGGCATGAAATAGTTGATTGATTCCTAAGTTGGAACCTTAGCCCCCGAATTCGATTTATTTGAATCAATAGGGAGAATAAATTATGATGGTGTTTTACGACGTTAGCATTAAAGAAAATTACAACACTATTATGAAAACAATAATGCATTTTTTTAGTACGGAATTGATTTTCAAAAAAGGGCACATCCCTCCTCTCAGCGTGACTTAGTAACTTGATGTCCTTGTAATTATTACAGTTTTGGATATCACCCTTGTTCTGTGCTCTTTCAAACTTTTTAAAAACTAAATTGAACAAATTTATTTATTAAAAAAAATGTCTATTTCAATCATTAGCTAGACCCATTTATTTATTATTTATATTTTATTTCCAAAGAAAATTGCTTAAAAAGTGGAGCCATAAACAATTACTACAAATTTGCAGGTATATGGTCACTTCACCAAGTATTTCTGTATATTTATTGAAGGGGCGGCTTAAAGCATAGACAAGTGAAAAAATTGTTTTAGGTCCCAAAAATGGTTTTGAAAAAAAATAAATTCTCTGTGTTTTGGCATATTATTGGACATTGTAGATGTTATAAATGTGTGTACATGTAGTATGACACTTGTTTTAATTACATGTACAGTGAAAAATCATTGTCATTCTGATCTTTACAGGTTGGTTCGGACAAGGGTCATATTTACCCTAGCATTCTTAGAAAAGGGTTATATTTGTCATTCGTCATATTTTTTTGATATATTTACTCTTGCCATCCAACTTTAGGCTCATATTTACCCTCGGACCGTTAAGTCCCATATCCCCATTTTTATCATCCTATGTGGCATCTACGTGGCATGCCTACATGGATATATATTAATTATTCCACTTAATATTTCATGCTAATTTAATTATTATATCCAATCACAAATATTTTACCCACCCATTTAACCCATAAAATGTCAATCCATTGTGGCATCTACGTGGCATGCCTAAAGTTGGATGATAAAGGTAAAGAGTACAGGGGCAAATATGACCCTTTTCCGTTACAGGTTTATGAGGAAAAAATTACGTAAAAAGTACTGAAAAAAATTGTATGAGTAAAAAATAATATTTTTATTGATATACTCGATCAAGTAATTTTCATTCATTTCAGGTGTAAAACCCTTCATCGTCGAACATAATTCTTCATTGTATGTAAATTGTGATTGAATAAACCCCAATAAACGACCCTACTATACCACACAATTGAAACAAAACTTAAAAATACTGAATTAAATTAGTATATGATAATATGATATAATAATTTCAAAAATCGAAATTATCGAACTGAAATTTTCACAAATGAAAAAAGCTGAATTGTAAACTGTACTAAAGGTAAAGCATAATATTTAAATCCCCTGAAGTAGTCATCTCAAATACCAAGAATTGACCATCATATGACAAAAGCAGTGGCGAAACCAAAATTTTTACTTACGGGAGAAAGAATGTAATGTACACCTTTCAAAGGGATTTATCATATAGTATACAATGAAAATATCGAAAATGATACTAATACTACTAAACGGAGAGACTTCATCATATAGCATATAGATATAGAAAAAAGTTTGATCTATCTATACAGTATAATTTTCCACGGAAGAGGTATCAATTGACTCATATTAAACAAGGGTAGCTCCGCCGCGGGCTAGAGGCCACCGGGTGCTGTGCAGAATTGTAGTAAACACATTCAGACAATATGAAAGTTCCTTCTTTTTTTCACACAAGAAGTATTGCCATATGAATTCAATATTATGACACTTAAATTGCAGATTTTAGCAGCAGACTTGCAAGATATAACACACAAAATAAGCAAAAAAAAAAAAGATAGTCACAGATAGCACAGAGAATTTAGTATTGATGTCAACTGTCTAATCCTCAAGAATTTGCTGTTTTTCAAATTCAGCAATATCAGCCAGTGAGCTAAGACTGTTGCTTATTGTTTCATTGCTACTTCTGCACTGAAGCAATTGTTCCC
Organism: Solanum appendiculatum; assembly: GCA_018342035.1. NCBI lineage: Eukaryota > Viridiplantae > Streptophyta > Magnoliopsida > Solanales > Solanaceae > Solanum > Solanum appendiculatum. The sequence goes on from JAGDQO010000897.1 coordinate 683,201, forward strand.
TGAGATTCCGCACGAGCTCGTTAAGCCTTTGGATGTTCTTCTCCTGTGACAATATAATCTGCAAATTTGTTAACTGTAGTCAGAGCAATGCCAAGAAGGGTAAGGCTGCATATATTAGACATTTGTGGTCCGGCCCTTATGCGGACCTCGCACATAGCAAGAGCTTAGTGCACCAGGGGCTGCTCTTCAGAGCAAGGCCAGCGAGTTTGTATTTGACTATTCTGATTAAAATTAGCAGCCCCCAGCGTATCGCAAATATTAAGATGAAAATTTCACAGTATAAAATTTTTGGAACGATGGCTTTCTATAGATCAACATGGAACTAAACTAATTACTAACTAGTGGTGGTTAGTAAAAAAAGACGAATAAAGAAGAACCACGTGAAATTACGAAGAGATAAACATGTAACATTAGCTGTGAGGGTTCACTTTTGGTCATTTAACAGTAACAACAATAAGTCAACTGGTGCCCCGTGGTTAGAAGGATTCAGTGCTGGGGAGGAAAAGAAAACTGGCCAGCTTTAAATTTGAAATAATAATATAGGTGAATGAGAAACAAGATTGTAGCAGGTAGTCGAGGACACAAAAAACCAAGAAATCCATCTGGAGACTCCAACCCTTTGGGCAGACCGGAGCCTTTGAAACTCGGGATGATGGGCTCTCCCCTCTACACTTCTCCATGTAAATATTAGACTTAGTTCGCTTGGGCAGAGCTCGAGCTCGTGATCTAAGACACAAGTCCCTCAACCTTTACCAATTGAACCGTCAGCAAAAACACAAGTTGAGCTGCCAGTGAAACTCTGACCTATGCCAGGGCCAACTTGGTGCATACAATAAGTTGGTTACAGTCCCACTGGTTCAGTCACAACTACTATCTATCTTTGCTGACCTACAATTACTACCAATTGTTTTGGTCCTTATCTGTCAAAACTGCTACTACAGATTCTTTAATGCTTTTGTTGCTAATGTCATTCTCAAGGGAACAGCAACTGGGAAAAAGGTTGAGGGGAGTTATGATCAAATATCATACAATGTTAATTTTGCCTGACCTTACTAATTTCACATTTAATCGTCATTTATTCTAATTTTTTTTTTTGAATAACCGTGGTGTTTGGACCAACTTACACACACCTCGACTAATTCCAAGAGATACCTGATACCTCCCACCAACAACAAGTACCGGGTAACTCTATCCACCAAGGTTAGCACAAATAGGAAGAAATCACCAAGTGTTATTTTTGTCTCCGCTGGAATTTGAACCGAAGACCTCATGGTTCTCAACCCACTTCATTCACCACTAGGCCGCACCCTTGGGTACGTCATTTGTTCTATTTTCATATTAACATTTATATAGATTAGTGCACAACCTTATAATATTTCTTTGATCTTCAAATATAATCTCAATTTTTGCTTTTATCTTATTTAAGAAATAGGAAAACTAAACACAATCACAATAGCATCTATAAGAATGAAGTATGTCAAATGAAAACTAGTTAAAATGGCATTATGAACACCAACAACCAAAGAAATTGAACTTTTTTGCGCCAAAACAAGCATGTATCTTTGAACCCAAGGGTGTGGCCTAGTGGTTAATGAAATACGGGAGAACAATAAGGCCTCGGGTTCAAATCCCATCAAAGACAAAAAACTAGGTGATCTCTTCTCATCTACCCAAGCCTTGGTGAGCAGAGTTACCTAGTAACTATGCTAGTGGGAGGTAGAGGATACCTAGTGAGATAAGTCGAAATGCATGACAGCTGACCCAGATACCACCGTCATTAAAAAAAGAACATGTATCTTTGGTGCAACGCATAATTTTTGCTCTTGAAGGAAGCAAATTCTTTTACTGGACTTCTATTGTTATATTTAGATGGTACTTTTTACAATCACTTTCTGGTCCATATGCTTTTGAGTGACTTTCCCCATCATACAAAGAACACCTATGGGGATATGTAGATCTGGAATGAATTTAACCCGTCTGCATTTAAGCACCGCAATCCTGTCTAGTTTGACATTAACTCATTTGCCTAATGCTGGCTAGAATTGATATAGTTAGTCTCACTTTTACCTATTCTAATATAACATTGAATAATTTGATTCTAACCTTTTCCAAGACAATTCCAAACATTATATGTATAACATCTCGACTACAAGTTCTTCTTGCCCTCATATTTTATGTGGTCAATTGGTTTTACTGGTCAAAAATTCTACGAATATAGCTAAGGTTGCTATTGTGTATGGATGCATGGAGATTTGTTAAGCTATTTCACGAAAAGTGAGAACATATAAATTCGTTCTAGCGAATAAGTTCAGCAATTGATCAACAAAACATCTCTCTTTAATCTAAATCTACAGTAAGCCTTGTTGAAAAGCATCTTTAACATAATCAACTTGATTTAAGTCTTTACCCTCTTTTACTCAAGTGTGCTAATTTATGAATTTTATTATCTCATTTATGCGTTTCTAACTTCTACTACAAGCTTAATAACCGTGGTATCCAGGCTAGCTTGCGTGCACCTTGACTATTCTAGGAGATACTTGCCAGTCTTTACGAAAGTAGACTAGGCTTGCTGCGGAAGAGAAAGTGGAACTCACTACTCGACCCATATTAGAATTCGGGCCCACCAACAACAAGTACCAGGTAGCTTTGTCCACCAATGGCTAGGATAGATGGGAAGAAATCACCTAGTGTTTCCATCAAGTGCTTTATCTTAAGCATTACTAGCACCACTCTTAGCTCTCTTATACTCTTCCAAAGCATTTCCAAATTTGACTTTCCGTATCTTTTTATAGTACTCTCCTTTTGCTTTAGTAGCTCTCTACACCTCTTCTTTCCACCACCACGATTCATTGTGATCAAGGTCCCAGATCTTTTAGATAAGCCAAAAACTTCACCTGGTACTATCATAATGTAAGTCGCCAATTCCATATCCACGACCACTTCTAGTGTCATGCTCTCTCCTTCAATAGCTTGTCTTTGAAAGTTATTTAGTTTATATCATTTAGCCCCCACCACCGACTCAATTGCATGCACCTCTTCTCCTTTTTCTCTCTACTCTTTCGCTTCACATCCAGAAATATAAATTATGTTGGGTGGTAAATGTTTCTCCTGGTACAACCTTAAAGTCTTGACATGCAACTCTGTCACCTTTTCTGGTAAGAAGGAAGTGTGACTCCCTTTTCTAAAAATATTTGTTAGCTAAACATCATACCCAATGTAATCCCACAAGTGGGGTCTTGAGAGAGTGATGTCTACGGAACTTTACTTACCCCTACCTTGTGAAGGTAGAGAGGTTGTTTCCGATAGACACTCAGCACAAGTTATTGTTAGCCAAAACTAAATCATAAACTAATGTGAAATCCAGAGAAATTTTCCCTTCTTCATTGTTTGTCCCATAACCGTATCTTCCATGTACAGATGTACTTGGTCGAAACAGTCACTATATCTACCCACATATCCATTTAGATCTCTCCCACTAAATTGTTCAATTTCATCATGTTCAATTGTTGAGATGATAACTTTAATTTGTTTTTGGAAAAATAAGTAATAATACTGACTACCATTACTTCCTTTGTTGCTTTTATCATGTCACCTGGTGAAGGTGGAACCTCATAATAATGAGAGGATACTCTGTTACATGTCTAACAGTTGGTTTACTAGTGGAAATAAAGAGAAAACCTACACTAATGGTGGATTTATGCAATTCATGTAAAAATATGTTTCATATTTCTTTGCTATAAAAGGGCACCCTGGTGCACTTAACTCCCTCTATGCAGGGGTTTGGGCCGAACCACAAGGGACTATTGTACGCGGCCTTACCCTGCATTTCTGCAAGAGGTTGTTTCTATAGCTTGAACCCGTGAACTCTACATTTAGAAGGCTTTATTTTTTTGACAATTTCTTTTTGTTTATTTATTTTGTTATCAGTGTCTACTTCTGAAAGTTCCTCAGAAATTTCAAAGACATAAGCAGCAGAAACGATGACCACCTGACTTAACACTGCAGTGTATGAGCTATTTTGATTATTTTAGCGAGGCCCAGGTATTATGTTAAGTTGTAGGGAATTGCTGGTATAGAGAAGGGCCTTATTTTAAATACAGCAGCTGTTCTGTCATTTAGAAACAATTTTTTTTATTTCCTAGATCCATAAAGTTCTTCTGGGGGGACAAGTTCTAGAAGGAAACTAGCTTCTTTCAAGGCCCTACGAGATTATGTCTAATAACGATGGGTAAAATACGAGATTGAAAATGTTAAACATTTAATGCATATTCGTATTAAAAGTACAGAGTTCGCTGCATTATAGAAAATAATGATAAAAAAACAACAAAGGGATCTTCCTTGTAGAATTGTCTGGAAATTGTTAGCGGTCATGAAGTGAGTGAAATGAAGATATCAGGAAACCAAGTATCAAATTCCAGCAGATAAAAAATACGCTATAGGTGATTTCTTCTCATCTGTCTGGACAAAGTTCCACGGTATTTGTGCTAACGGGAGGCCCTAGGTACTCAGAGAAAAAAGTTGAGGTGCGTGTACGTTACTTGAACATCATAATAATCAACAACAAGACAAAAAACTGTCTGGAGTTCGAAAGCCCTTAAAAAGGCTAGTTTTTTTTAGAAAAAAGTTGTTGGACTCGGGAATAAAATTGTACAGTAGATAGTCTGTCCATGAGATTTGACATAGTTGGTGGTTGCTATACATTGGTCTGTTGTAAGGTAAAGCTGAAGCGAGCCCCAAGGCATCCATTGTGGCTAGCACATAATTTGCCCCATGCTTCACAGAATTAGGCATTCACCTTTTGCCTTCTATTAACAGGCATTAGCTAGTCTACGCCTTTCAGCTGAGACTTAAGCTTTCTTACAGGGTGTGTTCGGTATGGAGGTCCCAATTTTTCTCATGTTCGGTAGGTCAAAATTTTTGGAAAACATTTTCTCTAGGAAAATAAGTTCCTTAGTGGAAGTAGGGAAAACAAGTTTCACATTTGTCATTCTACATTGATTGTGTCCACCCTACCCTCCAGTACACCTCATCTCCACCCCACTAGCCCCCATCCCCACCCCTACCGCCCATAGTATTTGTCTAGATTTTTTACAAATACTTTTAGGATAATATTTTTTGCTTAGGTACCAAACACAAGAAAATAAGTAAGAAACCCACTTTATTTTCCTGGATAACATTTTCCAAGAATTTATTTTATATGTTACTTCGTACCGAACACACCCATAGTCATTTCTTTTTATCCTTGCCCACATAGCAAATTTCATCTGATTTTCTCCGAAAAAAAGTAGTCATTTCTTTTTCCCCTTGAAGGTTTTGATTAATGAGGGATGGTTTTTGTCATATTAAAAGGCCAAAGCATGCCACAACATTCATTGTTCTCCCCCTCTCTTACCCTCAAAGCCTCAATCAATAAATTTGGTTGGCAGTTGGTGATACACTGTTACTGTTTCTCCTGCTTTTTTTTTATTGTTTCTTTTTTGCTATTGCAATGTCTCAAGATAACGAAGTGACAATGCAAAACAAGTACAGAAGAAATACACAATACAGAGATTCACAAGTAAAATAAAGGAAACAAATATATGAATTTCTTATCTGCTTACTTTTTCCAAGTTCTTTCTCTATTTCTGACAAATACTCTTCCATATTAATAGAATGTCTTGTAAGGCATACACCTCATGCCTTGAGAGTCAAGACATAGGCCTCGCCTCATAGCAAGGAAAACGAATTGCCTTGCATTTTTTGCCTTTTAAAACATTGATTCAAGGATCTCAACTGTAGGAACTAGAAATCCCAAGGGGATAGGATTTGATGCAGACAATGCCTAAAGGAAAACTTTGAGACTCATGTTGTTAGCACGGGGGGGAATTATAGCAAAAATACACCCTAAGATTTAATGGATACCTATTAATGCACATGGGATATTATAGTGAGAAATATCCTACTACAATTTGAGTAACTTTAGAAAGGCATGGCACCCTCTAAAACGTCACCTAGCTCCCCTCCAAAGATTGTTTGGAGACATTTCTATGTTGGGAGGAGGTTTAGAAAAGATTCATGAAAGAAAGGCTACAAAACTGGAAGGGAACTTGTAAGACTATAAACAATTGATGCAATACATGCCATAAAAGGAATCACGCGCCAGCCCTATTCTAGTTTCAAGTCTTCCCTTGTTTTTGTCCTTACAATCCTCTTTCCTTTAATTATGCACTTTCAAGGCCCAAAAATGTGTAACCTTAGTACTTGGGTATTTATTCTTGATTGGCCACATCCATTGGCTAAAGCTTCATAAGATTTGAAACTTATGCTGCTTTGATACAGCTCAAAGGTAAATAGAATACTTAAAGCCAACATGAAGGATTTGGGACTTCATGGAACTAAGAGCCTGTTTGATTGGCTTTTGGCTTTTGACTTAAAAGCCTTCTAACTTATGGTTTGGGCTTATTTTTATCATTTAGCTTAAAACTAAGTGCTTGTAAGCACTTTTTAAATTTATCCAAACACTCCAAAATGCTTAAAAGCTATTTTGTCTTGAAAGCACTTAAAATAAGCCAATCCAAATAGGCTCTAACTCTATGATTAATGAGAAGTTTACAGATAATGATTTTTTTAATGAAGTAAGATGTTATATATAGCTGGCATCAACAAGATGCAATGATTATAAAACTAGAGCAGTTTACAGATATTTAACCTTCATAACATATATTACTTGGTTTAAAAGTATCTTTATACAAGTCCACACGATGAAATCCACGAAAACTGAGGCACACTTCATTCAAAGCGAGATAACGGAAAGCTTTAAAGTGTAAAGCAAGTCGTGAGCAATGCAACAAAAAGACCAAAATAAACCGACTATGTGTACGATTGAGTCTTTCCAAGAAGTTCATGGCATTTGAGGTGCTTGAAGCATTGCAATTTGGTATGAGATAAGTTGGAAGTTGGTTTTTATTCTTCACTCTCATATTAGATAACTTGGTTCATTCCATTCTTGGAGATGAGAAGGATCTACGGGAAAGACTATAGTATCTCCAGCCAAAGGAAAGAATAACATGGAAATAACTGGCTGGACAACAATATGTGAGGGTATCAAATACTAAGCTATGTTGCTCGGACTCTTCAAAATGCCTTCGGGTGTGTGTTGGATCCTCCAAAAATAGTGCATTTTTCAAGGATCCGACACGATTCGACAGTATTTTTGGAGAATCTGAGCAACATAGATCGTAAGTACAATTCCGTTCATAATTTTATCTTACACAAATCAAATGATCCTTAAGGATCTCAGATTTTATCTCCGGCCAACCAACTCCTAATCACATTACTAACTCTACCCCTGTAGACTCCATATCTCATCTTGTTGCTATGACTTTTTGCAAGTTTAAAACCTCAGTAAGATACAGAATCCCGTTAATTTTTATACTTGTAATTAATGCAGAATCTTGAAATAAAGTATCAAAGTGCAAAGGACTTTAAAATCAACCTAGAGAAGAAACGACGGAAAAACTAAAAAATCAAGATGCAAGATGTCAACGAATGCCTTAAAATTAGCCAATCCCTATTATGTCACTTTTTCACTAAGAAATTGTCAGAGAAATATCAGGTGCACATTTAATGATGCAAATATGCATCAGCAAGATACAATGACTTATTTAAATACCCATATTCCGAGGTCATTTATTAACTGTAAGCAAGCAAAAACAAATCTAAGCAATTCATTCACAACATCATAGAATACGCAACTAAAACATGATCACATGATTACCTTCTCTTTAACAGCTTCTTCTCTCTTTGAGATCTGCTGCTGCTTCTGAGAAATACTAGGACTCGGTTCGACATCACTCACCAGCTGCTGCTTCCATTCAAATTGAGATGTGATTATGAGTACAATCAACAGAAAAACAAGCAGCATTGGTCTTGACATCATTACAAACTACTCTCACACAATCTGCCAGCAAATCCCACAAATGAAACAAAACACATATTATCATCAAAAACTGGATCATCCTAAAAAAATGATAACAGAACCCACCTTCACTATAATCTAGCTAACATTAGGCAGTAATGTTCGCATTTATATTTTATTGAATAGATTATAGTAGTGCCTTCACTTAGTCAATTATTAACGTGCTCCCAAACCTACAAGTTTATATCAAAAAAGCTGATTTTTTGGCAATTCATATGAACCAAAAGAGAAAAAAATTAAAAAATCTCAAAAGAAAAAAGAGAGGGAGGGGGGGGGGGGGGGGGTTAACAATGCTCCATACTAAAATTCCAAGTAACAAAGCAATTACAGAAAGGATAGAATTCAAAGAAAATCTGTTAAGTAGACCTAATCTTTCTTCTTCTTCTTTTTCATTTTTTAATTTCAAATTCCACACATTTCCTAGAGAACCTAAATAGAGAGTACAGAAATTAACCAAAAAACTTAGAATGCTCCATGACTAAAAAAACCCAAGAAACAGAACAATTTAAAACATGAAAAGAATCTCAAAAAGAGCCAGTTTCAGCAACAAAGAACTAATCTTTTTCTCTTTTTATTTGAAATTCCACAAATTTCCTAGATACCGAAATGGATAATACAGAAATTAACCAAATAACTTAGAATGCTTCATCACTAAAAACTCAAATAACAGAACAATCTACAACAGGTATAGAATCTTTAGGAAAAAAAAACAGTAGCCTTATTGTAACAACAAAGAACTGATCTTTTTCAGTTTTTACTTGAAATTCCACAAACTTCCTAGACACCCAAATGGAGACTACAGAAATTAGCCAAGTAACTTAAGGATGCTCCATTACTAAAAAAACAAGTGAAAAAACAGTTTAAAACATGGATAGAACCTCAAAAAAGCCAATTATAGCAATCAAGAACTGATCTTTTTCACTTTTAATTTGAAATTCAATAAATTCCCTAGAGACCCAAATGGTGAATACAGAAATTAACCAAATAACTTAGAATTCTCATTGACAAAAAACCCAAGTAACAAAACAGTCTAAAACATGGATACAATCTCAAAGAAAGCCAGTTGTAGAAACAAAGAACTGATCACCTCTATTTTGAAGTTCTACAAATTTCCTAGAAACCCAAATAAAGAATACAGAAATTAACCAAATAACTTAGCATACTCCATTGACTAAAAAACCCAAGTGAAAAAACAGTTCAAAACATGGATACAATCTCAAAAAATCCAGTAGTAACAAGTAAAAAAACTGATCTTTTTCACTTTTAAATTGAAATTCCACAAATTTCCAAATACCCAAATAGAGAATATAGAAAATTTGACCAAATAACTTACAAGATCTAAGCTTGAAGTTGAGTTCAACTAACCATAGGTCCTGTAATTGTGAAGAACAAAAAGGGTCTTCTTGGGTTACACTCTTTGTTTCTTTTTTATATTTCTTTTTTTGAGTTTGGTGTTGAACTTCTGGGAATTTCAAACTGCTTCCACTGAGAAAAATTCAAACAGTGAAATTGAGATTTTAAGGCAAAAATGATAGATTATGAATTTATGATGATGGTTAATTTGGAAACTTATTGGGGAAAATTCAACCGCAGCTAACTACTCTTTTAATTGCAAGTTTGAGAGTGATAGATTATACTCTTTGAGAGAAAAGATTTTTGGAAATTACAATAAGGTTACCATAAGTTTCATAAAAGATAATTTTGGCACAAACAAGGGAAATCCGCAGTCGCTATTCTTTGGGTGAGCACGGATAAAACCCCACTTCTATGCAATAGCTTGCAAACTATATAGAAAAGATAAGCCACATTAGGCAAAATGGATACGACAAGCTCGATCCAGAAGACAAACCCCTTGCTTTCGCTAGCACGGAGTTTCGACATGGAAATCTTCGTTTTCCTTTTTTGTCTTACTAGGAATGGTTTGGCTCGACCTTGGCTTGTTACATTACCTTTTATTCACTCTTCATACATTGAAATTTGGAACTTTATCTTCTATAATACTTGCACTTCGTGTTACTACTTTTAGAAGTAATATAATGCTTGGAAAAAGCAGAGAATAGCTCGAAAAACAAAAGTACGATCTTGATTTAGTTGCAATAATATTTGAACTAAATAGAATAAAGAACACTTTCTTTCACCTTCCCTCACACGAAACTATTGTTTCTTCTAAACAAAGCTTAAGACGACTGAACATTTCATACATTAAATTGTGGACAAAAGTAATGCTGAAAATAGGCGAAAGTTCAGGGAGGACCAAAAGTGCACTACTATTACAAACATGGGAGATTATTAACGCTTCATATAAATAAAACAATAAGAAGCTTTTCAGTCTCAGCCTAAAGATAAGGGGCCTGTATGTATCTTGTCTAGTATACATGATCACCATCTTGGCACCAAACAAGTTGAGAATTTATTCTTAAATAAATAAGCATGTCAAACTCAAGTCTTGATATTCATCTTCATTTATTTTATTTCATATTCATTTGTTTGTCGAGATGAGCTAAAATCAAACCCAAGTCTACACACTAAAGGATCATTTGTACACCCTGTATCAACCAGTGCAGCTACCAGACCATTGTGATTTGTGAATGAGAGTGTCAATCAAAGTATATAACTCATATTAAAGATATATACACATATTTTTTTCGAAGCACGAGATCCCCCCTACTCTAAGGGTAGCTCCGCCTCTGACTATGACTAGATCATCATCAAAGCGTCATATGATCTGAACATGCCAAGTTGGTTGACAAACCCAAGGACAAAGCCAGACACACAAAACAAGAAAACACAAAAATATGGTTAATATGAACATCCCTTTGGCAAGTCCAGATTAGGATTTCTTTCTAAGGGCTCACAAAACAAGCCTACCCAACATGTGAACCAGAATTGATAATTGTTCCTGCAAAAAATTATGAACAACCGCCGCACATATTATATAACTACATATTTTTACAAATTACAAGGTATTATACAACTATGTAAAGTTAAGACACCAAACCCTTAAGTTCTGTTACTATTATACAACTCTACAAAATTTACAAGGTGTCATCCTGTACATTACTGGTAAAGTACAGATCTTGGACATAAGCAGAGCCTACTTAAAATGCATCAAAAGCTGAATCTACTTTCTCTGAACTGCCACTCTAAATACTACAAAAGACATCTATGCTGGCGCGAGATAAGCTTCAGCTGGAGTACTGCCATTTTACTTGTTGTGGAACTCCGAACAAACAAAGAAACATGACCAGTAACAACAAGGAAACGAGAAGTAAAGGTATTGACCATTGCTTCATCCTTTTAACTGGAATTATGTTAATCAACTGTCTACTGATGCCCCGAGCATGGATATTCTTCTTAATAGCTTCATGCGGTTCAGATCTCTCTACTTGACGGGGCACTTTTTCAGTTTGTAGTTTGAGTCTTCGATTTGCAGTGCCCTGGAAAGGCAGTTTATGAGACATCAGATTTTGGGCTTCCTGAGACGTTTGCGACTTTGTAGAGGATTCAAGCTTCCTAGTGATTGTTGGCAACAGATTGTTTTTTGCCTTGTATGAAGAATCATCTAGCTTAATGATATCATCTTTCATTATATCAGCAAAACAATCCTCTTCATCACAATCCTGGAATTTGAAAGAGCAAGACATTAGGACCAGAAAGTTTGACATGTTTTTTTTTAAAAAAAGTTTGATATATTTTACCTCAAGAGTACTAAGTCATCAAATTTGGAGAATAGAGATAAACAGAATGAACAGCTTAGAGATAACTCGAAGGAGCTGACTGCTCTATCACCTCATCCTACTTCTAAAGATAAAGAAAGAAAGAAATGGAATGATCTTCCCTAAACTGAGGAAATGCCAATCTCATGGTGAGGGACGGCTATTGAATTATACTTTAACATATTCAGTTTCATAATCATATAGTGAAAAAAGAAGGCAAAAAATACAAAGACAAAGTTGTTAATCGATTTAATATCATACTGTTCCTCAAGAAACTATCTCAAAATATGTAAACCAACAAATATAAAGGCTGACGCTAGTTAAAAGGCGAGCGATATAGAAGGGAGGCAGAAGCAGAACCTTCCAGTTACTAGAGGAATGATGCTGAGGCAACTCTTTATTCAGCTTATCGGATTCTGATCCAGATTCAATCTGCTCGACCGAATGAGAACTAAAACTGCTACTAGCCTCTTTTGAACTGCACTCCCCTCCATTTAGCAAGCCCAAACCATTCAACTGTACTGCCCTAGACAAATCAATGGTGCCATTAGTTACAGCCAGATGATTCCTTTGATTTCCTGGGGTGTCATTCAAATGAAACTCGTTATTCTTCCGTAGGCGGCAAATAACCATTGAATCCTGTACAAGACATGGAATCGGAACATTAAAATAACTTCCTTCGTGTAGAAAATGACATATTTCGACTAACTGCAGCAAACAAATTATTTTCATTGAGCAAATAATATTGCAACACAATCTGTACAATACTAAACTCCAACGTTTGCAGTAAGCGGATGAATTCTCGAAATATCATGTGAGGTCCTTGATCAATGTTACCACATAGACATGTAATATCTAGCAATTAATGATTAACAACAGTAATCCCTGATTTATCTATGATGCCTGCTAGTATTCTACCACTTGAATGCCTTGAAATAAAGCTCAACAATCCAGTAGCAAATATATTTAATCTTTCGTCAATCACGCTTTAAATAATAAGCAAACCAGTTACCAGATTAAACCAATTGATTAATCTATAAATTAAGCTAATTGCAGCCTCGAGTTCCTTTCTCACTTCAGAGAAAATATATCATTATGCTCTGACCTGTTAGCACAATTAAAATTATAGTTTCATGTTATTTTCCAGATGGAATAATAAAGAAGTTAACACCAAAACCAAGAACTACATGACTAACATATGCTAGAATGTTCACTTCCCCAAGTGACTGACTTATTAGCCAATCATTCAGCACCAAAAGCCCAAAAGAAACTATTAATGCTACAACAAAAATCGTGACAAGTAGGTGGCTTCACAGTTTTTCTAGCTCAGAAGGCATTTTAATAAAAGGACGACGGTTCAAGCCTTGTTACCTGATAATGAGGGTTACCCGTCATGCAATATTCATGCATTATCCACTGTGTCCTCTGTCCTTTAGGTGCCCGACCAATGTGGAACACCAGGGTTCTCTTTGTGCCAATCATATTAGTACCAGACTTCACATTACGTTCTTTTCCTGTGGCCTTCCAGTAACCAGACTCGGTTGCCCTTTTACTCTGTGAACCATTTGGGTACTTCTTTCCACGAGGAGAGAAGAAGAACCATTCATTATCAGACGGAACGATGGATTTATCTGGTAACACGCAAATAAATAAATGATCAATTGATGAATCAGAAAGATAGGCAAGAATGATGCCAAGAAAATTACTAAGAAACACAGCCGTCTAAATATTTATATTGAAGCAAACGAAGCATGACAACTTCCAACTACCCTTCAGTACATTTGTTAATGGCATATTCACTCAAGAAGCTATAGAATCAAACTTAAGAAAAACTTGTATAAAAAAAAATTGTGATAATGGCAAAATTTTGGTACTATATGGTTTATGATGACCCATCTCTAGCCATACAGCTGTATATGCACAAAGAGCATCAAGACATGGGTCCTTATCTGGAGTCAGCAATGGCATAGACATGCTCATTCACTATTATCCCATTCAGCATTTATGACCTTACTTATAACTTGGCAAGAACTTCTTAAGGTATTCAATATCCTCCCATCCTTGAGTATTCCTGGTGAAGAAGCATGGAGTCAGCAAGGATGGAATCTTCCTTTTAGAATATTGTTGAAAGATTGGGACATTGGGAGGGTGGCTGATATTCTGAACAGAATAGAGGGTTTTCATGGAGTCAGCAACTCTGATGATTCTTTGGTATGGAATGTAAGCAACTACCAAAAGTTCAGTCAGCTCTGCCTATCATTATTTGTCAGACCTGATTACACTGGTTCAGTGTGGAGTTGGAAATCTATCTGGAAAATCAAAGCTCCATTCAAAGTGATATGTTTCACTAGGTTGGTGGCTAGGAAAGCATGTTTGACACACGAGAAACTACAGAAAAGGGGGATTCAGTTGACCTCTAGATGTTTGTTTTTTTTGTCAGGTGGAGGCAGAAAATAACAGCCGTCTTTTTCCTTCACTGTAAGCTCACTGTTATCTTATGGCAATTGTTCTTGTCTTTTGCTAGGGTCAAATGGGTCATGCCTAGAGATATAAAGGATCTTCTGTGGAGTTGAAATAGTGCAGCAGGTAGTATCAGACAGAAGAAGTGGTGGAAAGTTGTTCCAGCTTGCATATGATAGACTGTATGGAATGAAAGAAATGCTAGGTGCTTTGGAGACAACTCATGCTCTATAAAGAAAATCAAGATGAAGTGTTTTTTGTCCTTACTCTTCTGGTGCAAAGAATATTGTGTAGAGGATGCAGATAGTATCATTGAATTTTTTGAATCCTCGTGAGATAAACCAGGCCTTTTGTGATTGTAAATGTTGGATACCAGTAGCACCTTGATGCTGATGAGTGATGAATATAATGTTACCTTCTCAAAATAATTTAAGGAAGAAGTTAGAATGTGGAGGAGCAGTTGGTGGCCTTTGAATTATCATAGAGAATAGGGAACAAAGGGAATAAATTGTCACCAATTATGCAATTATTCTTGTGGTTCGAATCGAACAAGTGATAAAAACAGCATTCGCATCTCTCCTTGATCTCATTATCATTTGTCAATAATTCTTGAAGACTGTCTTTAATACAATTCACTTGGTTTAAGTGCTTACTGTGCTTCTCTCTCCATCGTTCTAGTTTTAAACATTTCTCTTTGTCCTTTAACATTTTGTACAAGTCATCTAGGGCTTTACCAATAGCCTCTTTACCTTTCCTCTTAACTCTCTTATACTCTTCAAAGGCTTCATCATCTTTTGTTTTTGGTAACTTTCTATAGCACTCTTCTTTTAGTTCTAGTAACTCTTTGCACCTCATCATTCCACCACCAAATTCTTGCAATCATAGTTTTTCTTGAAAATTTAATTGGTTAGCGGCTTAGCACCCTTTAATGCCCACTATCGAATTCTTTGTATCTTTTCTCACTATACACTCACGCTTTACCGCCAAGACCATCAACCTATGTTTAGTGGTCATGGCTTCTCTTGGTATAACCTTACAGTCCTTACATGTGGTTCTATCACAACTTCTAGTAAGAGTTAAGTTCATTTGACTATAGTTTATGGTGCCAAATTTACCAATGAGGATAAAAGTTGTATATATCTTTACTTCTATAAGTATATTTCAAATATCTTTCAACAATAACATACCCAGTGTAATCCCACAAATGGAGTCTGGAGAATAGAGTGTACGCAGATCTTACCCCTACCTCGTAGAGATAGAGAGGTTGTTTCTGATAGACCCTCAGACATGAAAGCAATAACAACAAAAAAAATAATGTGAAAAGAAGAGTTGTACACAACATACAAAAGAAAGAACAATAGCGACAACGAAATGATGCGATAATTGAAGCACAAAAAGCACAGGTGATAATCGAAATCAAAGGACAAGAAACTACGAGAATAGTGTTAAATGTTAATACTACTGGTAAGAAAGTAGATACATGTGTGACCACCAAACCTATCCGGTAGAAAAGCGAGAAAACGTGTCAACTAACAACTAACCTTCTATCCTAATCTGCGACCACCAAACCCTCCTATTTAAGGTCATGTCCCCATTAAGCACAAGATGCAAGAGAACTTTCAACTACCAACTAACCTTCTACCTTAATCCGCGATCTGCAAACCCTCTTATTTAAGGTCATGTCCCAAGAAAGCACAAGACGCAAGAGAATGCTTAACTACCAACTAACCTTCTATCCTAATCCATGATCACCAAATCCTTCTCTTCAAGGTCATGTCCACAGTAAGCACAAGATGCAAGAGTATGCTCAACTATCGACTACCCTTCTACTCTAATCCACTAACCTTATACTCTAATCTAAGCTCATGTCCTCGGTAAGCTCAAAATGAGTTGTCTCATGTTAAAAGTCAAAATTTGTTATTTACAATAACACATATTAACAATACAACAACAACATACTTAGTTTAATCCCACAAGTAGAGTCTGGCAAAGGTAAGGCATACGCAGACCTTAGCCGTACAGAAAACAATAACCAATATTAACACAGTAAAAGAAAAACGACAAAAAAAAAAAAGGGAAAGTGAGTACCTGGTAGATCCCAAGGTTCATGTTTCCAAATCTCAACTTCAGAAATAACTTCAACACAGTTATCAGACCCTTCCACCTTTTTCTTCAAGTAATAAGATATGAGTTCTTCATCAGTTGGACAGAATCTAAACCCAGGAAACATAGTAGAAGCTGTAGCTACTGAAATCTCTACATTCTTCTCACCACCATTACTTTTCTCAACTATTTCTTCATTTTTTGTAGAACCTAATAAATCTGCATCTTCCATTACAGCAAACCAAAATTTTTCTCCAATTTCTTCACCCTTTCTTTCTGTTGTCTAGAAAAGAGGAAAAGTTTAGAAGTTTGTATAAACCACTTTGTCTTGAAAAAAATTAGAAGGACTTATCATGTATAGTAAAAAAAAAAAAAGAAGAGAAAATAACAAAAATGGTTCCTTATCTTTGGTAAATAAGTTTAATAATAAATTTCACAAAAGTGAGATTTTTGATTGTTAGATTTAATCGAAATTGTGAAATAGAAAATATTTGACAAAAACTCATTTTTCTAGTTCATATGATTTTTTATTTTATAATTTATGGTATAATTTATTTATTTTTTCTATTTCTTGTGTTTGGCATAGTTATTTCGACTTCTTGATTGTAAAGTCCTATTGATTTTAGCAGTTCCTCTTTCTTATAACACCGTTGAAATATCTAAAAGAAAATTTAACGTTTTTCTAATCAATAACATCAGCAATTGTCTTTATCTCTCGCCAGTCCATCAAAAAGTCCAAGCTAACCACTCTACTTCAACCAGAAAAAAATTAGAAGCAAGAGCAGAAAGTGAAACTAGAAGACTTATTAAATATTTATGATCAACTTTTAACTTAAATTTTTGAATATACTATGCAAGATCAACGATCATAATTATACCGAATACGATAAAATATCTAAAAAATAAATAAAAAATGTTGAAGTAATACTTAAAAAGAATTACTTTCAGTTATAAAAGATAAAAATAGTGATTGAGGCAGCTGTTTTTTTCCTTTTTTTAGACCAGGTCATCTTCACGTGGGAAATGGAATGCTACTTGTATGTGATTTGTGTATTAATGGAGTTGCCTTTCTTCGTCACATGGGGGACCATATGCTTACTTTTTAAGGTAAAAAGGGAAGAAAAAAATAATAATAATTATCGAGAAGAAAAAAAATTAGCCCAATACACAAAATATCTTATATTCATGTAGGATCCGAGAAAGTCACACCTCAAAGGATATAATGTAGACCATCTACCTAATTAGTGACTACTTTCACCGCTCAAACCTGTAATCTGGTGCAAACTTCACAAGCATTAAGATACGACCTCATCATACTCAATAACTAGAGTATTTTCACAATTGCAACAATATTCTCATATGTCAATCCCACTAAAATGCTTCAAATTCATTGGTTAATACTTTTTTTTTGGTTTCCTATCCGGTGTTTGGAGCCCGCATTGAAGCTCCGACTAAATCCGAATCACACATTGCAGGACCCATTCAGAGGTGACACTCCCAATAGAACTTTCTTCGTACTCGGGGCTTGAACCCGAGACCTCTGATTAAGGGTGAAGCAGTCGCACCACTGCACCACAACATGAACCCATGTTGGTCATGGGTTAATACTTGATATATGAGGTATTGAAACTAATTTATTTCAAAATCAGAGTTCAATGGTACCAAAACATCATGAACGGAGTTTAGGTGAAGCAATGTTTGCGTACACCTTTGCCAAAACAAGAAGTTCTCAACAGCTATGAGATCCCTTTGCGAAAACCAAAAAAGTAAGGCCAATTCAGATGGCATTTGACACACTATCTAGTCTAGATAGATGGTGAGAAAAGTTCGGATAGCCGCCTGTTTCCCTGTTTGTTTGTTCTTTCTCTTCAGCTTCGATACGCTTGAGAAGACAGCATCCCATTCTTGTTTCTGGGTTTCAGGAACCATGCTGCCATCACAAAAAGGTTTCCATGTATCTTGATTAGAATCCGTCTGAACCCAGCGCACACTCTCTGGCGGATTTGCAGAGTCGAAGTAGAAAGGAGTAACCTTCTTTGGTTTCGAGCCACTCTTCTTTTTTTTGCTTTGCAGGGTCTCAGATGGCTGCAAAAGAAATTGTACCATCAAAACACGCAAGAAGATGTATGTTTCTTTGTAGCAAAGAGAAGACTAATACAAACATAGAGATGATAGGTTATAAATAATATTTTGATTCACTAATTGTAGCATCACTGCCACTGCCAGTGTTTCCCTTCTTGCGCTTGCCACCCGTTTACAGGAAATAAAGCACCTCATTCTTTGACCGAAATTTACCCCTGGAAACTAGTTCATAATAGTACTGCAAACTAGCTATTTTTCACTTGATAAGACATTTATATCTTTGTCACATTCCAGCCACCATTTCACTATGTATCCCTGTACTATATCTATCATCTACATTCTAATAATTTCGATAGACGAGAAACTTGTAGAATAACAGCTTATCATTTATTCATAATCAAAAGACAACAGCCTCTGCTTCTATTGAACACGGCAAACAAATAAAAATCCTTCATGCTCTAGTTTCTGAAATAATTTCTAATTCAAACTCCAGTATCAAAAGTAAAAACTAGAGAAAATAACCACATTTTCATATGCATTTGCTATAATGCACAGCAACCAACAACAATAACAACAACAACATACCCAGTGTAATCCCACAAGTGGTGTTTTGGGAGGGTAGAATAAACACATACCTTACTCCTACCTCCTGAGAGGTAAAGAGGTTATTTCGGAAAGACCCTCGCCTCGAGTAACACATATCAACACATTTTCAAAAATACAAACACAAAACACAGAAGAAAGGCATATATAACACATAATAAGAGAAATAATTACATAGCATTCAGAAACCATGATGAATAAAATATAAACCTAGATTTATTTTGTTATATAGAGGATAAAAGAGGCAAAATAATCCAAATGTAGCACAAGTGAAGTTCAACACTATATGCATATTTAGTTTAGAGACGGAATTTTTACCCTATCAACAGGGCAGACTTTTGTTTCAAATTTCCAATCCCCCGCCAACAAACTTGGCCTCTCAACATTC
Source organism: Solanum appendiculatum (assembly GCA_018342035.1). Taxonomy (NCBI): domain Eukaryota; kingdom Viridiplantae; phylum Streptophyta; class Magnoliopsida; order Solanales; family Solanaceae; genus Solanum; species Solanum appendiculatum. Next base: position 702,510 of record JAGDQO010000897.1, read on the forward strand.
ACCTTATGCACCGGCGTAACCATCTTAGCTGCCGACGCCGTCTTCTGCATCTCCAGAGTAGTCTCCGCCAGCGCAGGAGTCAGATTGGGCACATTTCCTTCATTTGGCAGTACGCCTTTGTTCGGTGAGGTGGTCCCTACACTAACATTCGACTCAGCGCTGATGTAGGTTCCGGACTGTAACTGTGGATCCGTCTGTAAGGAGTCATCCTGGAATTCACCGTCGGTAATAGTTACCAGCGGGATGGATGAGACGGCGGCGGCTTTAGTCATCGTATGGAGTTATTAGTGCGGGGAAGTGTTGAAAGAGTCAATAGAGAGAAGAAAATCAATTGAATAATGTGAAATGACTGACAGTATATTTCTGATTGTACTTTTTAAGTAAATTTTCATAAACTATAAATAACATTCCTTTTTAACTCTAGGAAAATATTTCATTTTCTTTCAAAAAGTACAACCCCCCCCCCCAAGTAGCCAAGTGATGTGGCAGCACGTGATTGGTCAATTTTTAATTATTTTTTTATGATTTTAAATAATTTAGAAATGTTTTTACAGTAATAAATTATTTTATTGAAGATAAAACAAAAACTAAATATATGTCGAGTCTTTTTCTATTGTAAACTCAACGTCATCGTCATCTACAAGAGGGTCTAGCAGAAACAATCTCTTTACCTTCACAAGATAGGGGTAAGCCTGCGTACACACCACCCTCCCTAGACCCCACTCGTGGGATTACACTAGGTATGTTGTTGTGTCATTTCTTATCTAACACCCACAAAGGACCTTTTTTGGTTCTCGTATCACATTTTTTCTCTAGGTCAATGACCACCATATATAGACCTGTCGTCTTCTCACGAAAAATTCACATTAATCTTCTTAATAAGAATATAACCTTCATTGTAGATATGCAAGGCAAAAATCCATTGTTCTCACTTTTGTGATGTCCCCAAGTCTACGCTCTATAACTCTCGGGGTTCCATCACGACTCACAAGTTCGATGACATGACAATCCGTACAACTTTGAATATCTCCTTTATTTTTGTAAATTGGAATGAATGTACTCTTCTTCACTCCTCAAGCATCCTACATTTGTTACGGTAGCATTAAATAGCTTGGTAAGTCATCAGACTTCAACTTCTCCAAAGACACTTCCAAACTCTATTGGGATACCATTCAGACTGTGGGCTTTTTTAGTCCTCGTATTTTTCATGGTCTCATTTACCTTTGTCGGCCTAATTCTACAAGTGTAGCTAAAATCTCTATCATGCACAAAGGTATGGAGATACAAAATGTTAATCTTGTAGTTCGACTTGAACAATTGATCAAAACAACATTCACACCTCTCCTTGATCTCATTATCTTCTATCAATAATTCTTGAGGACTATATTTAATACAAATTCACTTGGTTTAAGTGCTTACTGTGCTTCTCTCTCAATCGTTCTAGTTTATAAATATTTCTCCCTCTTGGTCCTTTAACATCGTGTACAAGTCATCTAGGGCTTCTCTCCAACTTTACCAATAGCCTCCTTACCTTCCCACTTAACTCTCTTATACTCTTCAAAGGTTTCATTATCTTTTGTTTTTGGTAACTTTTTACAGCATTCTTCTTTTAGTTCTAGTAAATCTTTGCAGTTTGCACTTCATCACTCCACCACCAAGATTCTTGCAATCATAGTTTTTCTTAAAAAACTAATTGGTACACGCTCTTTGATGCCCACCATCAAATTCTTCATACCTCTTCTCACTCTACATTCACGTTTTACCTAAGTTTGGTGGTCATGGCTTCTCTTGGTATAACCTTACCGTCCTTACATGTGGTTCTATCACAACTTCTAGTAAGGGTTAAGTTCATTTGACTAGAATTTGTGGTGCCAAATTTATCAATGAGGATAAAAATTGTATATATATCTTTACTTTTATAAGTAAATTTTAAATATCATTCAACAACATAACCAGTGTAATCCTACAAGTGGATATAGGGAGAGTAAAGTGTACGCAGATCTTACCCCTACCTCGTAGAGATAGAGAGGTTGTTTCTGATAGAAACTCAAATTAGAAAGCATAGCAAAGTATTTCGAAAAAGAGAATACAGAAATGGAAGCAAAAGAAAAGTAGTAAACAACAACAAAAGAAAGAACAATAGCGACAATGAAATGATGCTATAACCAAAGCATAGGTGATAATTGAAATCAAAGGACAAGAAATTACGACAATAATGTTAATACTACTGGTAAGAAAGTAGATACATGTACGATCACCAAGCCTATCTCGCACAGAAGCTAGAAAACATTCAACTACCAACACACCCTCCTATTAAAGGCCATGTCCCAAATAAGCAGTAAGCACAAGATGCAAGAGAATGTTCAACTACCAACTAACCTTCTACCCCAATTCGCGACAAGCAAACCCTCCCATTTAAGGTCATGTTCCCAGTAAGCACAAGATACAAGCACTAAATCCTAATCCACGATCCCTAAATCCTTCCATCTAAGGTCCTGTCCCTAGTAAGCACAAAATGCAAAAGTGTGCTCAACTACCAACTAACCTTCTAACCAAATCTGTGACCTTCAAACCCTCTTATCTGAGGTATGTCATCGGTAAGCTCAAGATGCATCATCCCATATTAACACTACAACAACAACAACAACAACAACGACATAGCCAATATAATCCCACGAGCGGAGTTTGGTGAAGGTAAGATGTACCCAGACCTTACCCGTACAGAGGCAATAATCCATATTAACAAAAGCAAAAAAAAAAAAAAGGGGGAAGTAAGTACCAGGGAGATCCCAAGGCTAATAAATCTGTATCCTCCATTTATCAACCCTTCTTCCTCAAGTAAATCGATATGAGCTCTTCATCCGTCGGACAAAATCGAAACCCAGGAAACATAGTAGAATCTGTGGCTACTGAAATCTCTACATTCTTCTTACCACCATTACTACTATTAACTTTACTTCTCTCATCAATTTCTCCATTTTTCTGTTGTCTAGAAAAAAAAAAGGAAAAGTTGAGAAGTTTGTATAAACCACCGCTTGGTCTAGTTCTGGGAAAAAAATAGATGAGAAAACAACAAAATGATACCTTATCTTTGTTAATAGGTTCAAAATAGTCCCTTTTAAATCTTTAGCATTTTTATCCTTTTAAGTTTGACATAGTTATTAAACTATGATGATTATTATTGGATGCAAAGAAAATATTTTATGAGAATTCATATTTGGAGGTATGATATTTGCAGTTCATTTTGGTTTTAATTTCTTAATATACGTCTTTTTGATCTATTTTTTGTATTTAGTATAACTTTTTGTGTTATGATTTTTGGATTTTTGACAAAAAATTTCAGTGTTTTTGATGAATTTAGACACAAATCTTTACAAATTAGCTAATGATAAAAATGAAATTACATTAGGATGAAAGCTACACCAAAAATAAATCAACCTATATGAGTGATCCATCCATCTGTGCAAGTATAATATACTGCTTAGCTTGATGCACAAACACTGGTCAATCTCAAAAATCTTATCGGCTAGCAAATCGGAGATGGACGATCATGGTCTCAACCTTACCAGTATCGAATGTATACTAATCAATGAACCCATAAAATCAACTTTCTTTTATTACATAAAAATCAGATTTCTTCCATAATTGAAGGATTTTTCAAGTAGAACAGCTGAAGTATAATTTCACATTTGAATTTTTCTTACACTCTACCTTCCTGAAATGGATCCTATCAAATATTTCACATTTTTTATGATTATCTTTATTTCAAGTTCTGTCATTTTATACTCTATCTGAGCTAGATGTCTTTCTCCAGGGAGGTTCTGTGTAGGAATATCTTGTATTCACGCAAGATTCAAGAAGGTCACACCTCAAGGGGTGTAATGCACACTGTCTACCCAATTAATGATTCTTTTCACAGCTCGAAGCAAACTTTACAAGCATTAAGATAAGACCTCACCATACTCAATAACTACAGTATTTTCACAATTGCAACAATTTTCTCACATGTCAATCCTACTAAAATGCTTCAAATTCATTGGTAATTACTTAATACGGGAGGTCTTGAAACTAATTAATTTCAAAATAAGAGTTCAATGGCACCAAGAACAGACCATAAGATTACATCATGAACAGATTTAGGTGAAGCAACTTTTGCCTATTCCTTAAGGCCAAAACAAGAAGTTATCAACAACTATGAAACCCCTTTGCTAAAACCAAAAGAAGGCCAATTCAGATGGCATTTGACACACTATCTAGCCTAGATAGATCCGGAAAAAGGTTCGTTGACTGTTAGTGTATAGTGCACATTACAGCAGCCTATCTCCCTGTTTGTGTGTTCCTTCGCTTCAGCTTGGATACACTTAAGAACACAGCATCCCATTCTTGTTTCCGGGTTCCAGGAACCATGCTGCCATTACATGAAGGTACCCAAGTATCTGCGGAAGTATCCGTCTGAACCCAGCACACACTCTGTGGCGGATTCCCAGAATCAAAGTAGAAAGAGGTAACCTTCTTTGTTTTAGAGACACTCTTCTTCTGTTTTTTGGTTGGGGGGGTCTCAGATGGCTGCAAAAGAAATTGTACCATCAAAACACACAAGAAGATGTATGTTTCTTAGTAGCAAAGGGAAGACTGATACAAACATAGAGGGATTATTAATGTTTTGATTCACTCACTGTAGCATCAGTGCCACTGCCAGTAATTGCCTTCTTGCGCTTGCCACCCGTTTCCAGGAAATAAAGCACCTCAGTCTTTGACCGGAATTTACTCCCGGAGACTGGTTCATAATAGTACTGCAGAATTCAGGACACAAACAATTAGACACCATGCCAAATGATATACAACTCAGTTTGTATGTCAACGACTTCAATTAAACAATAAGAATGCAAATTGAAAGTGCATGACATATTGACTTAGTAATATTTTCAACTAAACCAACTCAATAATGCTCAACCACCTGCAACTGGAAGTGAAAAAAGGAAATACAACAATCCCACACATTAAGAAAGTGAAACAACAAACATGCAGGGACAAATCACAGAAAAGAGTGGAAGTGAAAGAGGGAGAGAGCAGAAGAGGTTCTATCCACCACAATCTACCTAAAGAGGCAACGCAATGAAGGCTATATGTACAAACGAGCAACATCATACCACATCAAAAGAAGGATGCTTTTTCTTTTGGGAATAACAGTAGTACACTTGGCTGCATGTCAAAGGTTCCTCCGGATACTCTCCTCCTACCACTAGTATAGATATAGGATAACTTTGGGCATTAAGGAGAGATGGACAATCACACACTTCACCTTTATTGCCTCATACACTTCCAGAAAGCTTCTGCAATTGCCTTCAATAAACACATTTTTTTATACTGATGCCTTCAATAAGCATCATCATTTGCTCTTACTTCTCGAGCACATCAGGTCATCAAACTAAACTTTCGGACTACTCTACCTCAATTTCCTTCTCATTAATTCAACGGAAAAGGGCCAAAATTGTCCCTCTACTATTCGACAAGCATTTTTGCCCTCCGTTAGTAAAATGGCAGTTTTAAGCCCTCGTTGTGACGAAAGTGGGGCATTTATTCCCTTGACTAACCTGCCATTAGTCCCTACTAAACCCGGTCCAACCCAACTGTTTCACAGTTCAAACACAATTAAACCCCAAACTGAATCCCCTTTGATTTTACCTGATTCATCCCCTTTTAATCTGGCCCATCCCCCCTTTTTACATATAAACAAAACAAAACCAATCAATTCGAAAAAGTTCCCATGCTTTCAGAAACAGAGTAGAATAAATTCTCACTTCATTTGAGTAAAACAAAGCATATAACTAGAGGGGAAGGTGAATTTGCCAATCTTATCCCTCATTTTCACCTGCTCTTCCTGCAAATAATTTCTATTTTGGACTCACAAGGTTCAAAGATCATCTAAACTTCAACCTTTCACAAGCAAGATGTGAAAACCTAGAAAGTGTATAAATCGGCCAAGATTCACAGAGAAAGGATTTGAATTTCAAAGTTGAAGAGACCGAAATGGAGTTCCACTACTACATTAAGAGTAAATTTCAAAATCCAATTCCAGAATCGTGTAATTAGCCGAGGTACCAGAACAATCCTTTGAATTTTGAATTGGAGAAAACACAGATGAAGTTTTGCTACTGCATTACAACCCCTTAAATGATTGAACTCCTCAGCAAAAATAAAACAAGATATCTTGATGCTTTTCGATTGTGATCTATGAATCAAGAAAACAGGAAAAAGAGAAATTGCATTTAGGAAAGCTGAGTTAAATTAGAAAGTGAAATTGATAGAAATAGGAAAATGGAATGGGGCTGGTAAAAAATGGGAGGAAGAAACAAGGAAACAGTATCATTTCATTTATGGGGAAAAAAGAGGATGTGTCGGGTAAAACTAAAGGGGATTGATTTAATTTGGGGGTTTAATTGGGTTTGAACCCGAACAGGAAGACCTGGACCAGGTTTACTAGAGACTAACGGCCGGTCAGTCCATTTAGGTAATAAATGCCCCGCTTTTGTCGCAGCAAGGGCTTAAAACTGCCACGTTTCTAACGGACGGAAAAAGTGCTCCTCATCGAATAGTAGACGGACCATTTTGGCCCTTTCCATTACTTCAATAGGTTGAGCAAAGAAGTTTCATGTTTTACCTAAAGGCACAAGTACCATATTGGAGCTATAGGAAAGATTTTCTTACAACTGACAGTATAAAAAAATGAGAAGTTTGTTTAAAGAATAAAAATATTAACCAACTACTATGATCATAATTTGTGTTAATAGTTGTAGTTATGATTAGGAAGACAAATATTTGCTTGTATAGACGCTTTATGATTCACTAGCCAAAAACAAAAGGAGGATCAGACTAGATAGACTATAATAAAAGAGTTCAATTGGTCCATTGATTGGAGTCAAAAACAGGAAATGACAAAGGAACTACTACAGATATCAAAACTTATATATGTTGTAGAATAACAAAAACTTGCTGTGTTTTGTTTTCTACAGTTTGTTAGTAGTTTATAAACTTGGTGGAGAGCCTAACAAATAATTTTATCTAAATGGTCAGAAAATGTCTAACCCTCTTGACCTCTCATCTTTGTCTTACTGTAAAAATAACACCAGAGCATGAAAAAGACAATGGTAGGATTGAAAGTTTTGAGAAGAGAGTTCTATTCTTTCTTTTTTTTTGCGACAATTATTTTAAAACTGCTTTTCAGCCGAATGCCAAGAAAAAAAATCAGCTTTTGCAAAACCTTTAAAAATAACTGTTCTCACTTCTCACAGTGAAAGCTATAAATGTTAAATCATACAGCAATTTAAGGTATATTGCCATACGACAAAAATTCAAACAGTCTTACAATATTTTTCACTAGATAAGACACTTGTATCTTTGCCACATTCCAGCCACCATTTTAATATTTATCCTTGTAATATATCTATCATCTACATTCTAATATTTGTTTTGTTAGCCTCCGTATGGAGTCAAACTAAATTGGCCAAAGGAAGTAATAATTTAATACAAATCATTCGATCTCTCTACGCTACCACATTCCCAATGGCATATCAGCAACCTCAAGTTCACACTTTTCTTCACGAAATCATGTAATAAATGTGAAAATTAGAAAGCCAAGAAAATTACTCAGTTCAATGCATATGCACACAACCAACTGTTTCTACTTGCTCTTTCCACTTGAAAAACAATTTTCAAAAGAAAATATAATCTCCTGATTTAAATTATTAATGAAATCTACAATTTCATCATAAGGTCCTCCAAACCTAAATCCTACTAACAGAACATGTTGCACTAGTCCAGAAGAAGCTTTTCCTTTTCTCATGCATATCATTTGAGCTAGAAAAGAAAGACAGATGGTTAATCCACATAAAGGAGTTCACAAAGGAAGCAAAAGAGTCACTCTGATACTTGCTCCCCTTATCTCCTTTAATGGAAAAGCCATTCTCATCACCGGAATTATATTCATTTAATCAAAGTTCAAACATTCCTGAAACTTTGAAAGGAATATTTTTTCCAGCTTCAACAGAAAAGCTAACAATCTCACTGAAGTTAAGTTATACAGACCGAGTCAAAAAGAAGAAACTAATAACTTCAATGGACTACAAACTTCTAGAATAACAGCTTATCATTTGTTCATAATCAAAACACAACAGTCTCTGCTTCTATTGAACACGGCAAACAAATAAAAATCCTTCATGCTCTAGTTTCTGAAATAACTTCTAATTCAAACTCCAACACCGAAAGTAAGAACCAGAGGGGGAAAAAATAACCACATTTTCAGATGCATTTTTTGTAACGCACAGCAACCGACAACAACAACTACCCAATGTAATCCACAAGTGGTGTTTGGGGAGGGTAGAATGTACAGACCTTACTCCTACCTCCTGAGAGGTAAAGAGCTGTTTCCAAAACACTCTCGGCTCAAGTAACAGATATAAAAGCATTTAAAAACATACTAACATAAAATAAAGTAAAGCAAACAAAGCAAATAATAGAGAAATCATACATAGCATTCAGAAACCATGACGAATAAAGTATAAACGTAGATTTCTTTTGTTAAACAGAGGATAAGAGAGGCAAAATAGTCTAAATGTAGCACAAATTAATCCAACACTATATGTATATGTAGTTTAAGAGACGGAATTTACTCTATCAACAGTTCCAGCAGTGGCGCCAGAGGTACGAACTTTCGCTTCGAACCTCCAACTTTCCGGCAACCAGGTCGGCCTCTCTACATTCACCTCTGCCGATCTACTCCCATAACGCAGAGGCGTCACCGTCTCAGCCGCCGTCTCCGTTGTCTGCATCTCCTGAGTTCCCTCCGCCGGCGCCGGAGTTAGATCGGGCACATTTCCTTCATCTGGCCTTACGCCTTTATTCGGTGTAGTGCCAACATTCGACTCAGCGTCGATGTAGGTTCCGGACTGTAACAGTGGATCCCGCGGTAAAGAGTCATCGCGGAAGTCGTCGCCGGTAACAGTTACCGGCGGGATGGATGATACAGCGGCGGCCTCAGTCATCGGAAGCGTTGAAAGAGTCAATAGAGAGAGAAAAAAAAAATCAATTGAATAATGTGAAATGACAGACAGTATATTTTGTGCTTGTACTTTTAGGTTAATCTTCTTGCTATCATAAACTATAGATAACATTCCTTTTTAACTCTAGAAACATATATTAATTTTGTTTTTTATAAGTACACAGCTCCGCACCCCAAGTAGACAAGTGACGTGGCGGCATGTGATTGGTTAATTAAATTATTATTTTTATTATTTTAAATAATTTATAAATATTTGTATGGTTATAAATTATTTTATTAAAGATAAAATAAAAACTTAATATATGTTGAGTTTTTCTCTATCGTCAACTCAACTTCATCGTCATCTGCAAAATAACGTCGAAAACTTGATTTTTACTAAATAAGTGAGAAACTTTTTATATGTTTTATTAGACAAGGATCGCTAAGTAGCAGGGGCGGCTCGACATAATGGAAGGCCTAATGCGAAATTTTAGTTAAAGGCCTAGAATTTAAACAAACTTTATGTGTATTTATTTTATTTTTCTAACTTTTTAGGTGCAAATTATTACTTAATATTTTTTTTATATATGATTTCCTCAAAAAAATTTCAATTTTTTAGTTTTAGGTAAGATTTTATCAATTTAACGTTGAAAAATATTCTTTCACTGAGACAATCAGTATATGAATTGTTAATATGATGCTATAAGTAATAAGTTGACAATTTTTACATAAAATATGAGTTAGAATCATAAATTGTTATTCAAGAAGAATAAAAATAATTAATTTTTCTATAAAAATATTAACACATAATTTATTTTTGATTAAAATTTGAGGCCACCGAAAATTGGGGGCCTAAAGCGTATGCCTTATTTTTTGAAGCATAGAGCCGCCCCTCCTAATTAGAAATAGAAAGTGTTTTAAAAGGTGATGACTACTTTATTACTTACAACAACACAGCTAGGTGTTGGTATTCAATTAGTGATGTTGGCACGTCACTTGATTCACTTTGATTACAAAGGCTTTCTTTTTAAGTGTGCTAGCACATCCATTTTTCCATGTTCAATTGCTTTAGATATTTTTTTTCAATTTAAAAATTAAATGATTCAATACTAATAGTAGGGAGAACATTTTTCTAAATTCTCTTTCAACCTCACCCCGTCGCTCCTAATCCACCCAAATATCGTGACCCCTATCCCATCAACCTAATACCTAAGAATGCGATCGATTTCTCCCTTGATCGACTCGAGACTTGACTCATGATCACATGATATGAGACCCACCCCAGCTTGGGACTCAACCTCAGCCTAAGCCTAATCCAGGATCTAACACCCAATTTATGACCCTCCCCTATCTTAAATCGTGACTTAACTCCTAGCTTGAGACCTAACCTTAAATTGACCCGTGATCAAACCCCCAATCCTAACTGAGACTTATCAAATTATAGGTCGATGTTAGGGTTGGATCTCGAAGTGAAGGTCAAGAGTTCGAGTCTCGAGGTCGAATTTTGAGTAATAGTTGAGTTAGGATTGGGTCTGAGGATCATGATCTCGATCTAGATCTTGTGATTGTTAGATTTATGATTGTATCTTGGGTTTTAGGGTTGGGATTTATGTCTTCAATTTGGGTTTTATACCTCAGATCGATGTTAAGGCTATTTATCTTATTTTTTTCTTTTTTAATATCAATAAGTTATTCAAGTTTATTTTTTAAATCATGCTAAATAAAATTAAAAAAAGTTTCACATCACTCATCACTTCATTTTATCCCTTCCGCCACATTAACAAATTTCACTACCGTTATACGTAAAGTAAAGATAATTCGATACGTAAAGTATTTCATATTTACATAAAATTCAAAAGAAAAGTCAAATCCATAAATGTTATGTAAATTGTGTATCGTAATACAAACATAATATTAGTGACTGCTTTGACAACACGGTAACTCGGAGGCTCCCCTTCTAAAGAGCTCTAGAAATCTTTTAAACCAAATAAAAAGAAAAGAAAAAAAGAAGGTACCGGAACCACCTTATTTTTCTCTAATTATAGCAGGGTACAAAATACAGAAAAAACACTATCTGCAAATTTGAGAAGCAGAAAATCCGATGGCTTTGGTCCCAACTCCAGTAGTGAACGAAGGGCCGTTGTTCGCTGAAGTGGAAATGGGTGGTGATTCCTCTTCCTCCACTGTCCGCGCTACCGTAGTTCAAGCTTCCACCATCTTCTATGATACCCCTGCCACTCTTGGTTAGTCAGTTCAAATCTTATTTAATCGGTTTTGATTTTCGTTGTTGATATGATTTGATGTTGATATTTGTTACTACTTGTTTGAATGGTTGTTAGTTGTTATCTATTGAGGTGGATTCAGGATTTAAAGATTTTCAGGATTGAATTTATTGTATTGGTACAATTATGGGTTCAAATTCAATATTTGTTGAGATTTTAGTAGATTTTACATATATATTATTCATACTCTGTGTCAAAAGTTAGGCTACGTTGTGATTGTAACGATGGATCTATTGTGATGGTATTATCGTTACCTTATTAGTTACAATGATCATAGTTTACCATTTATCATAGTTTTTTTTATAGTAACTCTCTCATGTAGCCTACTTTTTTTGTAAAATTGTAAGCTTACTTTTTGGATTGTTGATGCATGGAATTATGGAATGAAGGGAAATGATACAAGCTATCAAAATGTTGTATTCATCAAAACAATACAATACAATACAATACAATTCAATACAATACGATATATTAAAGATATGTGACAATCATCTAAACAAGCTGTAATTGCTGGGTTGGACATTTGTCTAGTAGGTTTTACACAAAAGGCTTATTCTTGATGAATGGATTAGTAAATGATCACCTTTGGCACTCAAAGGTGTGATCTAGTGGTCAATGAAATGGGTTGACAACTATAAGGTCTTAGGTTCAAATCTGGCTAAGACCAAAATTTGAGGTGATTTCTTTTCATCCGTTCAAGTTTTGGTATCCTTCGAGCTGCGGCTGCACAAGACAAGTCAATGGGGTGAAGCTGTAAAGCTGCCAAAACTGCAGTGGTAGGTGGGCACAACAGCAGAGGTGCAGCGTCCTTGTCCAATGGCATGCTACTAGGTCGTTTTGTCCCTCTTATACATTAGACATATTGACAAGAAACAACCTAGTTTTTGCAATCAAGAATATCTAAAAGAAAAAGTCATTTTGTCTCAAGGAAGAACTATTCTCGCATTCACAGTTGAGGACATGATCGAGTGATTGCAGAGTCTTAAGTTGTCATTTGAGTTTAGTGTCTTGTGCTCATATATTGTAAGATCTATCCCTATGTTATAAAGGAGATTAGATTGTGCCAGTTTTTATTGTCAAGAGTTGAGTTCATGGCTAGAGTTAGTGGAGTTATGTTTGTTGTAGTCTATGTTAACAAGAGTTAGTTGATATAGTGGCAATAGTGTTGTTGCTTTGAGTCTTGTAATAGAGGTGTTACGAGGTGCGTGGGATTAAGAGTTTAATCCTATGTGAGTGCTAGAGTCTGTACTCACGAATTGCTCAAAGATTAGTGGAGCTTGAGAAATTTTGTGTGTCGTGCTTTTTTCCTCCCTTGAGCAAGGAGGTTTCCACGTAAACATTTGTGCTCATTACTTTGAGCATTTACAGTTCTTCATATGGCTAGCCTAGTCAGACAGTGGACTCATATAGGCCATCAGGTACCTCTGTCCAGGTATCGGGTACTAGACACACACACACACACAGAGGGGAGAGGGGTCTGTTAGAGAACTAAAAACTCTCACTCCATATAGCTCTACTATTGTTTCAAATTAAAAGCTAAGTTGAGAATGTTTGGAGACTGCAGTGTAAAACCAATGACTGTCACCTTGTTACATAGTACTAATGTTTAGATGGGAATGAACTATTCCTAGTAACCACCTTGGATTGTAACAAAAGCGGTCAGGCTCCATCTTCAAAACTTAGGCAAATATACATTTTTCCTGGATAAGTGAAATTTAGACGAAGGTTGTGCTTGTAATTATTGAGAAAATGACTTTAGGATGAACGTGAATGGAGTAGGGACAACCAAAGGGTTATTATCCTCTACACCCACTTTATTACCACTTAATTCCATTTGTTTCTATTTCTATCTAGCCATTTTCATTACTCATAATTATATTCCTACTTAGTGTTGTCACACGCAAAAGGTGTACAAAAGCATCAAGATGTACTATGGTTTCAAGCGCAAAGCACATTTAAAGCGGGTCTTAGTGAAGAAAGACATAAATGCAGGAAAAGTAAGTGTTACACTAATAATGCTAGAATGATGAACTATACAATTCAAAGAATTATTGTGTAGACAAATGTTTGGAGAAGAAACACTAAATTAACTCTTTAGAACTTAGATGAATATGGTAAATGAAGTTCAAAACCGATTTTAAATTTCTCATTTAGATGCTAAGATATAGCTGTAAGCTCTATAAAGTAGTTTTCTTACATTAAGTTTCTAATTTCTTATTCCTAGTAAATAGAAATTACACTGATAACATTCCTCAAATTGCTTTGCCAAGTATACTTGTCCTCTTCAAGATAAATCATGTGGCTGTTAGTTATCAAAAAAAAAAAAAAAATCCTATGGCAGCTTAGCACAATGCCTTTAAAACCTTGGTGCCTGCATTTAAGTGCTGTTTTATTTCATGGACTTCAATCTTTGTCCTGGACTTTTCGTGCTATTCATTTTCACGATATTCATTTACCTAGACAAGATACACCAATAGAGTGACATTAGAAGTAATACCATCATCTTTGTAATGGAAGACTGCAATGTTGAAAACATCATTGAATTGATCCCTTCCTAAAAATATATCACATGTAATGAAGAACTCTAGGCACCATGATCTTCCCTTCACGGTGGACCATGTTGCAGGTAAGGGCAAAAGAAGTTTTGTCTCCTCATAAACTGATAGGAGATGCTGAGGTTGAAGGGTAAAACATATGGATGTGATCCTGATGGTAAATTCGTCATCTTTTTTATTAAGTCTAGGAATTACAAAAGGCACGACTCATGAGGACCTATTTCAAGAGCTTATGAACTCGTTTTGATATATATAGAACCCCCTTTACTTCCAAAGCATGTAGTATGTCTTCAGTAAATTGTAGAAGTACTTTACCCTCTTAATCTGGATATTGGTCAAAGTCTTCCCATTATTGGCTCAGCTCCTTGTGTTCATATGCGACTTAATCATTGTAACTTTTAGTTAAAAAGAAAATTAAATAAAATTATTGGGTGCACTTGCCCCATCAAAGATCATAGAAGACTTTGATGAGAACTGAGGGTATTATTTACAGAAGCCTCTTATGGTAAGCGAAAATGAATGGAGCAAGGAGTTTGAAAAATTTACAACAACAACAACATACCCTATGTAGTCCCACAAAGTGGGATCTGGGGAGGGTACAATGTACGCAGACCTTACCTCTGCCTTAGAGGTAGAGAGGTTGTTTCCGATAGACCCTCTGCTCAAGAAAAGCAGTCCAAAGCAGCCCCGAAAACAAAGTAACGGAAGTACAAGAAACAACAAACAATAACAGATAATAAAAGAACGGAAGCTACAACAAAACAAGACAATAATCTAGGTACAAGAAAGAAACAACATATTGTAACAAAAATTGATGAACAAGTAACTACATGTGCAATACTACGACTACTAATATGAATGGACAACAAGACAACACACTGCTACCTACTAGCCTTCTACCCTAATTCGTGTCTTCCACACCCTCCTTTCTAAGGTCATGTCCTCAGTAGGAGGGAGATGTCTATGCTGTCCTTAATTAAAGAAAGAAACTTCTGACTTGGGAACTCATTCCATCTTACTTTTAAAGCTCTCCTGTTAATGGTTCTTTATGTTGACTTATTCTCCTTCAAAAGTTCAGTTCTTTTCAAAGGCATAGTCTTTAAGCTTTAGCATGTCGTTCTCTTCATTTAGAACAAGTTTACTTAAGTCCTCTAACTAGTGATGAGCAGAGTCTGTGAGCTGATCTGTTATATTGCAAGGTTTTACATGTTTAGTGGTAGTTGCTATCAGCAGAAGCCAGAAAGTATGAAAGTTCAGTGTTTGAATGTTGCTGGTAGTGTGCACTGCCCTCAATCAATCTTGTCTTTGTCAAATAATCAAATTAAATCCTTTTTATTTACCTCCTTTACTCCAAATTATATCCCTTTTATTTACCTCCTTTACTCTTTGTCTTTGCGCGTGAAGAGGAAAGGTTTTGTTTTAGTGCATGGGGCAGAAAGAGCCAAAAACATTGAATTTACTTCATGAAATTATGTTTGGTTACTTTGTGCTCGCGAAGCTGGAATTTTCTATTCTAGAAGTTATCTGTCTTTTTTTAATATTATCCGTCTTTTTTTAATAATCAAGAAGTCCTCTGGTTTGTTAAATTCTTGAATTGAGATGGTTACTGCTTGACATTTTTCCAGATAAGGCTGAGAGGCTTCTTGCTGAAGCGGCTTCCTATGGTGCTCAACTGGTGGTGTTTCCTGAAGCATTTATTGGTGGTTATCCACGTGGATTAACTTTTGGTGTCTCAATTGGGAATCGGACAGATAAGGGGAAGGAGGAGTTTCGCAAATATCATGCTTCTGCCATTGATGTGCCAGGTCTGTAACTCTTTGATTTCTTCACCAATTAACTCTCAACCATGAAATCTTTTGACTGGAGGTGATTTCAATTGTTCAAAACTCAAAGGATATGTATAATAGATTACTTATACAAAAAGCAATAAGAAGATGATAAAGACTTTGTGGCACATTCCTAGGATTAAACTATATATATTTTTTAACGGTATAAGTTGTACAGGACAGTTCCATTTTCTTGTTAATTGAAGTTAGAGGAAAACTGAAGGTATTCATTAGTAATTCAAAATAAGTAGAATGATCTTAGCTTGAAAATTCAGAACACAGAATTCAAAATTTGTTGATTCGGGATAATAAAAAGAATTAACAAACATGCTAGGAAATCTGAATTGTCTCTCTGGACTTCGTTGCTAAGGTAGCTCATGCTAAAACTTACAAGGTCCTTTACATTTCACTAAACATATGTATGCTGTTTTTATGTGCTTTGCTCTAACCTTTCTTCCTACCTTCTTATTTCATCCCCGCAAAAGCTTCCCATCTTTTCCCCTTCTCTCTCTGTCTCTCTTACAATTATTGGTTGCAGGTCCCGAGGTTGATCGCCTGGCTGCAATGGCTGGAAAATACAAGGTGTACTTGGTGATGGGAGTTATTGAGAGAGATGGATACACACTATATTGCACAGTGCTTTTCTTCGACTCTCAGGGTCACTACCTTGGGAAGCATCGGAAGATAATGCCAACAGCGTTGGAGCGGATAGTCTGGGGTTTTGGGGATGGATCAACAATTCCAGTTTATGACACTCCTGTTGGAAAAATAGGTGCTGCAATATGTTGGGAGAACAAAATGCCACTTCTAAGGACCGCGATGTATGCTAAAGGTCAGAGATGTGCTTGCTAATCTCTTAGGTTCATCTATTCCTACAGTTGAGTGTCATAGGTTTTAGGGACACTTTGATATAGCGAATTAGTTGCCTTTAAGTTCCTAGCATCTTTGGTAATAAAATTCATCTATGATAGTGGTTGCTTCATTCCATTATATTGTAATGATAGATATATATA
The DNA here is from genome assembly GCA_018342035.1 of Solanum appendiculatum. Lineage (NCBI taxonomy): Eukaryota > Viridiplantae > Streptophyta > Magnoliopsida > Solanales > Solanaceae > Solanum > Solanum appendiculatum. Next base: position 719,223 of record JAGDQO010000897.1, read on the forward strand.
AAGTTTCAAATAAATATATCAGTACATAAAAAAATGATAGTGGTTGCTTCATTTGTGCTATTAAAGTAATGAACCCCTAGGGCATTAAAGTACATCAGATGCTTTTCTGGCTTGGTGCAGCTTCTGATAATAGAATAATGGCATTAAATTTCATCCATAATTCACTCTGTTTATTCACACTGCAGTTGTTTCTGATTATAAAGTCTTCAAACTGCTGAATTATTTGATACACTGTGGGGGAATTTTGTAAGACTTCTTGTAGGGTGGTATTCCAGTTGTCTTCTAATATCTAAATACTTATGTTATACTTTAGTTCATGAAGCTGAATTTCATTGTCACTGTTGATAGAAAGATACACTATTACTTTTGTGGATGCGCCTTTTGGAATGACTGTTGTCATTGATGGCCTGTTTTGAGGCCCCTTGGCTTTGGTTCTATGGAAAATATAGTACATTACAGGTTGTGTGTTAAGCGTATTTAAGTGGGGAAGATAGTAAGGAAGACTCATCATCCCCGAGTTGTAAACTGAAAAAACAGGTTTTCTTGGTCATAAAAAAGGGGGCTTGTTTTGATTTGACATTATTAATAAGCGAGATTTTGATATTGATATGGATAGTGTAAATAAGAGAATTGAGCCACTATCTTGGTATTTTTAGGAAAAGAAAGGGAAAAAGTGGTATCTTGAACAGCTTTACTGGGTGCTATGTGATTTCTTGGTTTCTTTCATTTTCTGTATAACATTTGTTTGAGAAATGGATATTACTTGACACATCACGGAAAGCAAATGGATGTTCACATTTGCAATATGATCCTAAATAAGTTTCCACAAATTTTCTAAGCTCATTCCTGTTGCAGGCATTGAGATATATTGTGCACCTACAGCTGATGCTAGGGAAGTGTGGCAAGCATCAATGACCCACATTGCCTTGGAGGGCGGTTGTTTTGTTTTATCGGCCAATCAGTTCTGTAGAAGGAAAGATTATCCACCTCCACCGGAATATGTTTTTTCCGGCACAGAAGAAGACCTTACATCAGATTCCGTTGTTTGTGCTGGTGGTAGTGTAATTATATCACCATCAGGGGCAGTGCTGGCAGGACCAAATTATGACGGGGAGGCACTCATCTCAGCTGATCTAGGTACGTTAGTGAGCTGTCTTATTTTGCATTCTCAAGTAGACATTAAATTTGTACCGTGCATGGAATTGTCATAAATCAATTGTTGAAAAGTGATTCCCTCAGCTTCTTTGTCAAAGTAGGAAGTAAAAAAGTCTTCTCATCCCCAAAAAAGTGAGAAGATTGCAAAAAGATTGGTGTTTGTTTTATTTACCATCAATCCTATTCCCAGTTACTTCTCCACGTAGCATGTATGCTTCTCACAAATTGCTCTGCGGAATAAAATGTTTCTTCATGTTACATGTATATCTTAGATATATGTGTATATTCCCCAATATGCATATTGGTTTTGCATAGTCGTTCTAATTATTCCTTTCAATCCAACTATTTTGTGGTCTCTGAAGTTTGATCTACGTCAGATAGGTTGTGTGCTTCCTGCATTTCGTAGTCTTACTTTACTCGTATAAGCAAAGTGCAGTTGACTGCAATTACACTCCGATTTCTAACTACTATATATATGTATGATCAATGAAAACATAACTTAAAGAGTCTATTCTCACACTATCACATAGCTGGTTCATTTGCCATGACATACTCGTGTTGAATGTATGTGGCATGTGTGATGTGGACACTTTTGTACAGATTCTTTGAAGCACACTAAAATTTAGTGAACTGCATGTACTTGTACCGGATACATATACACACCTATATCACATATATATCCATGACCGAGCAACATGATTCACACATGATTGACTTGCATTATTACATATTTTCACTGCTCCTCCCGTCTCCTATTCTTATGAAGCTCGTTTTCTCTAGCTCACTTTATTAACTATCATTTTTTAACAGATCTTGGAGAAATTGTTCGAGCCAAGTTTGATTTTGATGTGGTTGGGCACTATGCAAGACCTGAAATTCTTAGCTTGATCGTGAGGGATCATCCAGTGAGCCCTGCTAGTTTCACTTCTACATCTAGTACTAGTAAAGCAGAGAGCTCTACCAAATGACAAAGGCCTCCTTACCTCTGGATCTGCTACGTTAAGAGTATCGTCCCCGAGTAGTCAAAACCTCCTGGCTGATCGTATAAGCTCGAGGTGACAAATCGCCACCTTTACAGCAAAGGCTGTATAGTAAGTCCTTTATTTTATAAGCCATGTACATCCGTTGAGACTTTACCAATTGGCTAGCTCATTTTCTTTTAACTGTATGAAAAACATGTAGCATAGACACATTTGATGTACAATGGCTAACGTTGAAGGCTATTTCACTCCATAGGCCACCATGCCAACTCTTCCTGTTATTTTGTACACGGTCCAAACCCATAGTATTTGTCGAATATATAAATGTTTTTGAAATAACATTTTTTGCTTACTTACAAAACACCAGAAAATAAACAATAAAACTACTTATTTTTTCAAAAGAAATAATCTTTTCTAGAAAAACATTTTCATAGTATAAAACACACTCTTAAGAGTCATGATTAACGACAAAAAATTGACGTTTACACAATAAATACAAGATATGTGTTTTTCACGCACACATTTACATATACGTGTTTTTCTTGCAAACATTTACATGGCTGATTCGTTAAACGCCTTTGATAGGTAAATCTGAGTCACTGATAAAAATATATTTAGGTAAATTTGTCCTAATTTCATAGTTGTGGGGTCTTTTTGGCTTTTTAGCTAATTACCTAATAACCTTTCCGGTCACATACAACTCCTGATACATGCATACAAGAACTCAATATTCACTCTACCCCTTCAATTCAGCAAAATATAGAGAAACCAACCTGAAATTCATCAAAATACAAATAACCCATCTGTAAATTCAGAAGAATTAACAAAAATGAATAGTAAAGCTAGGAAGAATTAACAAAAATGAATAGTAAAGCTAGGAAAAGAAGAAAATTGGCTTCAACAGTGAATATGGGTAGTGATTTCTCCGCCATTATATATCCATATTGGATTGCTTGTTTGTTTTAATTTGTTTAATATTTAATTGGACATTGGCTTGTCGGTTTTACATGAAAGGCTTGTTCGTGGTTAGCCCCTCACTCCAATTTAAGTTTTGAGTTTTGATTTTCTGGGTTGATTTAACATGTGTTCTTATGGGTTTTCTACGAAAGACTTATTTGGCTGTAAAATTACTACAACATTTTGGATTTGTGGAAAATCTTGAGGTGAAATAATCTTATAATCTTGACGAGTGGGTGTTTCCGGCGATTAATCTTATACACTAAGTAAATTCTCATCCGTTGATAGATTTTGATGGAGTGTTATCTGTTGTTCTTGAAAGATTAGAGATTATCTATATTATATTAAAAGTATGAAAACCTTTGAAATATTAGTTGAACCTTTTGTCTTTTATTAAAAGATTTTCGATAAAATTATTTTTTTACCATTTTAAAAATTTTAATGATAATAATTTGATTATTTTTCTAATATGTAGGACTTTCAAACCAATTTAATATTTCCTATTAATAAAGGTACATATATCAAGAATTTTGTGATTTAACAATTATCAGTTGAGATATAATAATATAAAATATTATTATCTCATACAATAAAAAAATATATACTTGCAAATACTATATATCTAACTTAACTGAATTGTTCATTTTGCAAATTGTAGGTTATTCAACTTTATTTTTGTCATTTAAATGAATGTTACATTTATTTTAATTCCAATTGTTATTTGCGCGATAGAGATGTACAATACACATATGCTATAATACAATACACATATATATAGTTTTATTGAATGATGCATGATACACACGCAAAACACATATACTAAACTTTTATATCTATATATCTTCTATATCTATATTGTTGGATAAATTAGTTTGGCTTATGAGGCAAGAGTTTGGAATATTTCAATGCCGTAAACCTGTTCAATTGACAGTTCTGCCTCATAGGCAAAAGTTCTATGTGTTGTTCAATTGTTCACAAGTCAATATAGCTGAAATTTTTGTTCAATATATAGACAACACGTTATACTATTTTCACTATCTATTAACTTGTTGAAATGTCTCGAGTTCTCGCCTCATACGCAAAACTAACTTATGTTTTCAAAAAGTTGCATTAAAAAAACCTAGAGATAATGTTTTGAATTTACTTAGAAACTTAATGATTAAAATTTCAATATTTTCAAAACTGTTGGTTGAATTTTAAAATTTTAATTTTTCTTTCTCTAAAGGCAAAGATAAAACAATTAGTTTCCAACTAATAATCACATTTCTCAAACCACTATATCTTCCATTAATCTCGTGATAAATATTACTTAGAGGCAGACGTTTGATTTCTTATCATCTGCTTGAGCACAATGGACAGAATTATCCGATATTTATGTTAATGAAACGTAATCAATATTTAGTAAAATAATTGAGATGTATAAAAACTAATTCAAATGTCACCATTAAATGAAAAAAAAAACGTTAACTAGTTACTTGACAAAATAACGTAGGGGTGTGCAAAGATTGAACCGATCGATAAATTGAACCAAAAAAGTGCTATTGGTTTATTGCTATTGGGTTATTGGGTTAATAGTTTTTAATGGTTTTAAAAAAAATAATTATCGGGTTATCGGTTCGTTATTGATTTTTTATATTGGGTAAACCGATAACCCATTAAGACTAGAATTTACTACTTTTACCTATACATAAATACTAAATATTAATCTCAATACCTTACTAGTTACTGTGTTTGTCCTTAGCCTTCAATCCACACGTCATTGTGACTTCGAGTTCATAACTTCACATTATACAAAATGTCAAAACCTAAAGTAAGAACCCTATTTCTCTCAATTTCTCTGTGTTACACTTGTATAGCTCTTTTCATGTTTGTCATTATTGTTTCTATTTTATGAGCATTTATAAAGTTACATTATTGTTTTGCCACGTCAAATTTATTAGTAAAATCATATATTTATTTTATAAGCATTTTCTTATTGGTTAAACCGAAAATCGAACCGTTAAGGACCAAAATCGATAAAAAATATCTTATTGGTTTAGCGTATTTAAAAACTGAAAACCGATAATACGTAAAACAGAACCAAACCGACCGATGCACACCCCTAGAAATAAGTACAAGGCGTACAAATAAGTGATAATTGTTTATTATTTTTATCATACTATATATATCAATCGATAGCATTTCTCTTCTACGTGTCCATGGAGTTTCGAAAAATTCAGACATTTTAGAGATAGATAGAGAGGTAGAAATTTTTCTAACGAACCGTACTCCTACTAATAGATCAGGAAACCATTGATGAGATTTTATTTTTTTCATATTTAGTTGTTGAAGCTCTCTGACAAGTGAAGATCAAAGATTGCATTTTAAAGAGGGAATTGACAGTGGAAAAAAGCAAAAAATATCACATGAATTCTGGCAGCCCCTACCAATCTAAGTTTCAAATGTTATCTTTTAACTTTACACAATATAATACATAAACGTGTCCTTCAGTTTTAAATATACATAAATAAACACTTAATCTCATATAGAGCTAGCATGGATCGCGTGCTTTAGCATGTCTCATATAGACTCACCTAATCAAAAAGTAATGGATAACAACAAATTTATTGACATAATACATAAACTATGTACCATCCAATTTTAAGTATGCATAAACAGACACTTACTTTTATATAAAGAATGAATCGTGTGATTTAACATGTCATATATATGCGCTCGCCTAATCAAAATTAATTTGTTAACGACATAAATGTATATATATTAGATATTTATAGTAAACTAATACATACGAAACACATGTCATTCATATACTTACATTATTTATTACGTATACATTCAAATTTTAAATATCGAGTGTGAGTAAATTTTCTCCAATAATTAATTGGAAGACAAGAATGGAACACGTACATCGCAATGTTTCTGTTTTTGTCCATTTATGGTCATGGAAGTTCGACATTTTGGTCCATACCATGCAAAATAATAATAATTGTTTTTTGTTTACTTTAGTTACAAAAATCCAATAAAATAAATTTATAGAATTAATATTTTTTTAAAAACAATGAATTATTTGAAATGATGTATGCACATGACAATCATTCTAATGAATTAATAAATCCAACTTAACAAGAACAAAGTGAATTTAATATTATATATTGTGCAATTGTTCCAAGAAACTAATAAATTTATATTATTTTTTTTGTAAAATTATTTTTTTAAAATTTGTGAATTATTATTAGTTGAATCTTCAAATGATGAAAGAGCAATGTATTACAACTGGACTTTGGCATTGAAATGATATATCAGTCACATATGGTCTAAATAATACAAGACAAAGTCATTGTACTTGTTATGGAAATAATTAATACATCAACCCTAGCTGCCACCCCCAAAAAACAAATCATTTTATTGGTGTTTTCCTTGACAAATGATATTTATTTATTTTTTGAAAATAAAAACATTTTTTAGGGTGTGTTTGATAGGGAAGAAAAAAAAAATTATTTCAAAAAATAGGTAATTTTAAAAAATATTTTAATATTTAATAATTAAGTATATAATGTTATTTCAAAATCATTCGTACATAACTCAAACAAACATTATAGGAGCAGAAGGGATGATCAAAGGGTAAGGATGAGTTACGAGTGGGGTATGTAGTTGAGGGCCGGTCGGGGTGTGAGGGTAGAGGGGGATGAGAGGTGAGGGAGGGGGGAGTTCGAGGGGTCGGGGGTGTTGGTGGTGGGGGTTGAGGGGGGGAAGGGGGCAAGGAGTGGTTGGGGGTGGGGTGGGGTGGGGTGGGGCGGGGCGAGGGTGTAAGGAGATAAGGCGATCAACATGAAATACTATTCATGAAATTTATTTTCTCCAGCCTACTTCTATCATAAAAGATATTTTTCTAACTTTTACAAAAAAAAATCTAAAAGAAATATTTAACCAAACATGAAAAAAATTAAAATATTTCTGAAGAATGTTTCTCATCAACCATCTACCGAACACACCCTTAATCTACTTGTAATTTCTTTTTTCTCTTTTGGTATAATTTTATGTTAATACTATGCTTTTTGGAAGAAAATTTTGAATAATATATTCACTTAGAAATATTATTAATGTCACAGAGTTTAATTAATCACTAATACTTATTTTAAAATCATTTATCATATTAATTATTCCTTAGAGTAGAGGATCTGATTTTTCAACTTTGGGCGGTGCTTTTTATATAATACATAATACATGGTCATAATCTATATATATTAAATGATTATTTTTAATAATATATATATATATAATTTCTGGTTTAATTTTAGTGTACCAAAAAAATCATTACCATTTTCTCTTTTTTATTTCAATTTTTTCAATAATTGGAAAGGAATAAATGATCGTGGTCTTGTCAGCTCTATAACATTTATAGTATGTCACATGCCTTTATTCCTAGTAAATCCATTTTGTATTTTCCATATTCCTCATAGTCAAAAAAATAAAATATAAAATTTTGGAATGGTAATATCAATTTCACTATATTTAAAACCTCAAATTGAGATTAACTAATATCTTTTTGTATGAACGAGTTGATTAGTGATTTTAAATAATAATCTTAAGCACATGGGAAGATTGCTATTATCTTAGATTAGGTGCTTTTAGTAATAATTTCACTAAAAAGATTATAATCGAAGAGGCAGTTGGTGGACGGCTTGAAATTCGATGGATAATGGATTGATTTTTCTATCCTTTTCAATTTAAATATTCGGTTTTTTTTACATCAGAGTTCAAACTTATAATGTGTGTTTAATCCACATATCACGGCCTTGGGTGGAGCTAGGGTACCGAAGGAGATTCATCCATTGAAAAATTACAGTATATGTATAAGATCAAGATTATTTTTTGTCTCCGTGATATGTTTACTTCTTTATATTTTGAATCTCTTGGTGAAAATTCTGATTTCGCTACAGATCACTATGTGCTTTCTTACTACTAACGAACATATACTCCCTTTATTTCAATATATGTGAACCTATTTAGCCGTCACGAAGTTCAAAAAGAAAATAAAAAAATGAGAAATGGAAAAACCATGTCAAAATACTTAAGATAACATGACAAAGAAATCTAGAAAAAGGAAACAGTAACTACAATAATCGAGATCATATAAATTATATATGACTACTAAAAACACGCTCTGACAAAAAAATTTTGAGGGAGGCTTTCGAAATTTGACTTGTTAGAATATTTCCAGGCAGACATTTCGTCAAAACTCTCATATTTACGATAGATTTCCATAAAAAATTCGCATGTTTTTAGTAATACTCTATAGATATCCAACTCAAAACCAACCCAGAGGATAAAAATGAACATGTTGACAAAAGAAATTAAAGATGAATAGGTCATAATAGCAACAACACCAACATACCCGGTGTAATCTCACAAATAAAATCTGAAAAGGGTGAATGTATGCGACCTCGCCCTTGCCTTATGAAGGTAGAGAGGTTTTTGTTTCCGATAGGCCTCGGCTCAATAACAAGTCAAGTAGTATTACAGATAAAAATGTTCACAAGATAGTAATATACTTAGAACTTATAACATCTTTGTTACCAAAAGAAGAGTAGCAAAATTTTGTCCATTTTTATATGTCATACAAAGGGGCAAACCACAAAATTGTATTAACCTTAGATGTTTAACTATATTGCTTTCAGAAAAAAGAAAAAAAAACAGTAGAAAATATTTCCATTTAATTATGTAAAAACAATGTATCAAACAACAGACACTATTTCTTCAATTTGCTCCTTGCAAGACAGCAAATGCCTCATTGATCACTCTTTCTGTATCACTAGAAGGCAAATTCTGTTGGCTCCAATTCTTAGTTGGACTCGAAAAGCTTTGTTGAGATGGCGTTTTTCGTGAAGCAGACACGATATGGTCTCGAAGATCCTTGATCATTTTGTACCTCTCTATCTCGTCTTCGCAATCTTTTTTCCAAACTTGAGAAGAGAAATCGAAGATTGGTCCATTTTCAAGAAAGTTTGATCTCCCTTTATCGAATGTGTCCAACGTGGACACGTTCTCCTTACCTCCCCCCGCGGAGAACTCCCATTCTATGCCATCTGATGTTTCCCTCTCTATGGAAATACTCTGTCTTGGGAACTTCTCTGAGATGGACCTCCTCCCTTTGTTTTTGTCAGAAACAGAACATCTCTTTGGATCGTCCTGAAGAGCGCTGCACCATTGGTAGCTTTTGGTGTTATCATCCATGTTTAGTTCGATTGAATGAAGATCACTATCAGCTGAATCATTGTCATCGTCGTCTTCATCATCATTATCAAGTACTTCCCCGTTTTCCTTCTCTTTATCTTGGTAATAACACGTGCTTGGAAGCGTTTCTCTCAAATGCCTCTCGAGCTCCTTGATCCTTTCATAATTCGGAGACTCACCACCATGTTCTTGTCCCTTTTTGGATCTCAAGTAGGCCTCGAGCTCATTCCTGAGCTTATCGACAACTGCATTTTTCTCCTCGAATTGGTACTTGGCTTCCGATAGCTTCATTTGAACTCTTTCCTCGCGTAAAACATCAGCTAGTTGAAGCATTTCTCTTTCCTTCTCCACCTCCTCACGAACTTTAACCGACTGTCTCTTCAATTCCTCTACCTCAGCTCTGTCTTCTCCGATACCTCTAGCTAATTCATCACACACTTGCTCCAATATCTCTCTTGCCCTCTTTTCGCCTTCAAGCTCTTTCGTTGCCTTAGACAGAGAAATTTTCGTGTCAGCCAATTCCTTACCGAGCTTCTTGTTTAGCCTCTCGGTTTGCTTCCTCAACTTCTTCTCTACCTTGAGCTCCTTGGCTATAGATGTAATAGCCGCGTAAATCTTGTCTTGCTCTTTCAACTTCCACGACGCCTTTTCTTTCTCAAACTGCTTCAACAGGACATCAACTTCACCATGGTAGTTATTATATCTTTGTTCATGAATCAACTTAGTCACCTGGATACACGAGCGATCAAGCTCACCTTTCATAGCTGAGAAAAGGGATAGACATACCGATTGATGCTCTTCAACACCCCACACGCGATTCAAAACCTTCAACAACTCCTTAGACGCGGAGAGTCCATTCTTGACATCCTTCAACCGAAGCCTATCAACACTCGGTCCACGATTTTGTGTCTGATCAACCTGCATTTTTTGTACTTTGTATCAAAAATTTGAAGCAATATTACTGATGGAAAGTAGCTAGGAATAATAGATGGCTAAAAAACTTAAGGTTATAGCCTAAAACCAAAGATATTTTGTGACAATATTGTCACAAATAGCAAATGACAAACAAAAGATAACCACATTATATCAATTCAAGTTTTCAAGTGTTGGATAATAAAACATATGACATGTTGACTCTGATGGTACCTGAAACAGATACCAACTCACATTATTGGGTCCCTTTCCATGACAATGAAACATTTGTCCATTTCCTAAATTGAAACATTGTAGTGGACAAGAGGCACATCCAAGATGCCATTTATGTCATTTTATTATGATAAAAATATGACTGGCTCTACTATTTAGAAAAAAACTCTCAATTGCAGCATAGCTTGAAACTCGATGGACAATAAGTTCGTGTCTTGCTCTTTTCAGAGGGGTTTTATTACTCCCGATGTTTCAATTGTTTGATATATTTTGATTTGACACAAAATTTAAGAAAGAAAGAATGATTTTTGGATCTTTTGGTTTTAAATATATTATAATGTTTGTGTGGTTGTGAGATTTTTAAACCTTGTGATTTTAAACATGTCATAATATTTGTGTGGCTATAAAAGCTTCTCATCAAGGAAATATAAAATCTATGTCATCTTTCGAAACGGACTAATAAGGAGAAGGAGTGTTTAGATTGTATAAGCAATGTTTGTTATTTACAACTTGCAACAGTGAATAGAAGTAACCCCCCCACCCCCCCGCAAGAAAAAGAAAAGTAGAATTATCCAAATATTTTAAGCTACTGTCATAAAAAAACTATACAGAACAGTGTAGTTTGTGGTGGGTCCTTATTCAGATGTCTCGATTCGAATTCTGAAAATGAAAAAAAGGTCGCTAAGTAACAGTCTCCCCCTAATGGCATTGTGCAATGCGAATTTAGATTAATCAGATCGAATAATAAAATATCAGACTCCGGGTGAAAAACCAAAAGAATAAAATAAAATGGAATTATTTTATTAAAGAATAATATTAGAAAAAGTGGTACCTCAATCAAGCAACCATTTTGGAGAGAGAAATCAGTTTGCAGAATTCTCTGAGAACCAATTGAAGTTCTTCTTCTATCACTGTCCAAATTAGATCTCTCCATTCTCTGCCAAAATTCACCATTAAACACACAAACAAACATGAGAAAAAACTTCAAAAAAGAAGCAATTTTTTTTCAAGAAAATTTGAATCCCACTTCAGAATCAGTGCTGTGAATCAAAAAAGAGAAAAAAGAAGCAATTTTTCTCACGAAAATTTGAACCCCACCTCAGAAACATGGCTTTGAAAAACAAAACAGAAAAAAAGAAGCAATTTTTCCCAAGAAAACTTGAACCCCACCTCAGAAACATGGCAATACAACCAGAATAACATATCTAGTGTATTCTCAAGATTAGGATACAGGGAGGATAGAGCATACGTAAACCTTATCCTACCTCTTCCAAAAGACTCTCGACTCAAATTACACATAACAAAGCAGTTAAAAGGAAGAATGCAACACGAGGACTTCCGAGAAATCACCTATCCTAGTACTATCCTCGCTCAAGCATACTTAACTTCGAAGTTCAGATGGGATCCAATGTATTAGTACTAGTATGGTCACATACCTCATAAACATGGCAATGAAAAGAAAAAAAAAAAGAATCAATTTTTAGCAAGAAAATTTGAACCCAACTTCATAAACAGAACAATGGACACAACAAAAACAGAAAAAGAATCAGTTTTTATCAAGAAAATTTGAACCCCACTTCATAAACAGAACTATGGAAACAAAAAACATAAAAAAAGAATCAATTTTTATCAAGAAAATTTGAACCCCACTACATGAACAGAACAATGGAAACACAAAAACAGAAAAAAGAATCATTTTTTATCAAGAAAATTTAAACCCCACTTCATAAACAGAACTATGAAAACAAAAAACAGAAAAAAGAATCAATTTTTATCAAGAAAATTTAAACCCCACTTCATAAACAGAACTATGGACACAACAAAACAGAAAAAGAATCAATTTTTATCAAGAAAATTTGAACCCCACTTCATAAACAGCAAAAAGAATCAATTTTTATCAAGAAAAATTGAACCCCACTTCATAAACAGTAAAAAGAATCAATTTTTCTCAAGAAAATTGAAACCCCACCTCAGAAACTGGACTAATTTGAGAAGGGTCAGATGGTTGGAAAGCAACAGCACCAAATTTTGATGATGATTTCAAAAAATTCTCCTCCTTTTTAGGTACAGGAAGAACAACCCCATTGATTTCCCACAAAGTAGCACCAAGTTTTCTTGCTGAAACTGACAAATCAGAAGCAGTTCCTTTTGCAGTTTGCTGCTGTAGATTCTTGAATAACTTACTACTATTTCCACTATCATTCTGCAATGATGGTGACCTTGAATTCATTTTCCACAATGGTACTGGTGTTGTACTATTTGACCCTCCACCTCCTCCTCCTCCTCTTTTTCCTACCAAAACTGCCCTTTTTAGCCTATAACTTTGTACTAATGAAGATGAAGATGATGATGATCCTCCCCTTTTCCTCACCTTATTGTTGCATTCTTGTCCATTCCAATTTTGCCTAATCATAATTTAATTTTTTTTTTGTTTTTGAAGAAATTAATGAATGGGGTCAAGAATCATAGTACTAAAAACCAAGAAAAGGGCTTTGTTGGGAGAGAAAGAGGGGACAATATTTTTACAGATCTAAAGTTACAGAAATGGAGATATTTTAACCTTTTGTACTTTGAATATTTTCTTGGGAATGAAAAAAATAGCTACTTTATCAGTCAAAAAGAGAAGAGAAATAGGAAGAAGAAGAAGATCCAAGAAAAGAAAAAAAAAGTTTAGTGAGTAATTTGAAGATACTTATAAATGATTGCCATGCAAATTAGAGCCCTTTATAAAGTTTTGGACTTTGTTTTTGAAAATTCCAAAGAGGGAAAAAAAGAGAAATGAGAAGTGTTTAAAGGCAAAGAAAAAACAAAGGCAAAGACTTGATCTTGAAGAGTTCTTTTCTTGGAAAAGTGAGGAAAACAGGAAGAGAGAGTTCAAAGAGTGTAATGTTGTTTCTTTTTCATGTAAAAGGAGAACAGTTTTGTAAGGTGGGGTTGGTGGGTAGGGAGTGGGATAGAGGGGGTGATGGGGGTTGCATGTATAGTTTTAGTTAATCCTAATACATACACGTATTCTTTATTTCTTTAACTTAATTTCAGTTTGTGTAAGATGCATGTGTCTTACATGACAAATCACGCAAGATTATATATTTATTTGTTTAATTTTATGATATAGTAAATATTTACTTATACACATTTAAAATTAAATTGAAGGATATAAATATCAGTTAAGGTAAAGTTTCTATATTATACCTTTTTAATGTAAGAAAAAAGAATTATGATATAATATCACATTTATAGTAACTAACTTGCCTTATTTAACAAGATTGTGAAAATTCTTCTCTCTTTTTTCATGTCTTAATGGACAAAATTATCTTGTACCATCGAAAGGATGTTGCAGGTTATGTTGATCGAACTTTTATAAAATTATTGCATCAAGATCAGATTCTTATAAAATAAAGAGACGAATTCAATATTTGAAGTTTATAGATTTCTACAATAATTTCAAATTCATATACAATACTTTCTTCGTTTATTTTTGTTTGTGCATGTTTGACTTACCACGTCTTTTTAAAAGCATTAGATAAAATAGTAATTTTACTATATCATTATTTATTATATATAAGTCATTTAAATGTTGAAAATGAATAGTATCTAATAATAAGGATAAAATCGATATAAAAAACTAAATTATCTCTTAATTTTTTAAATTGGACAAGTAAAAGTGTTCATCTACTTTTAACATAATGAACAAGTAAATACACTAGTATTCTGAATTCACCACTACAAAATACACTATCTTCAAAGGTTTTAATATGCAAAAAATTAATATTTTTGAAAAGTTCGAACAAGATAAATAATAGATGATCCGTAAAACTAGTCGATACGCATAAAAAGGGGACGTGACATACACGTGAGCAGATTGTGTGAAGCAATCAGGGCCGTTAAAATCTAAATAAACGGCTAAGAATAATGGACTAGGTTCTCTGTATTTATGGTTACTTACACCATAATTTTACATTTTCTATTTTAGTCTTAATGATTTTTTTTATAATCACACAAATGTAATAGTATGTTTAAGGTCCCGCTTTTCAAATTTTATAGCCATATAAATATGATGACATGTATTAGATCATAAGTCAAAAATTTTATAATCACACAAATGCTACAACGTGTTTTTAAACCTTGTGTCAAATCAAACTATGTTAAATAAATTGAAACGGATTGAGAAAGTATGACTTATAATATTTTCATATGATTTTCAAATTTGCAAATGTTATTTCCAAAAACTTGAAAAATCTATTTCTAAATTCTCACACATAATAATAAATAACTCTTCATTGCAAACATCATATAATAATTTTGAAAATTATATTCATGGTATAATAATTATTTACAAATTTATGTATATAAATTAAATACTATTATAACTAGTTTGTCCTCCTTCAAATTATTGAAAAGGGGATGAGTCAAAAAGTTGGGGGGAAAAACATGATGTGAAAGAAAATATGTTATATTCTTTTGTCAATTGTTGTCCAAAATTCTTAAAATTATTATACCTCCAATCTACTTCCACTTAGTATTAATCTTGTCCTCTAATAGAGACAATAAGTGATTAGAAAATCAAGAATGCAATTAGACTACTTAAATTAGATAGAATCATCAATTTACAAATTAATATCCCTCACCCCCACCCCCCCAAAAAAAATTAGTTTATGTACTTATTATAATTTTCAAATAAAATACAATTAAATCTTAGTATAACAGTTTTGTATATCAAAACCTTTTTATTTGTTATTGTGATTGATTATTATGTGAGCACCTACAAAAGCAATAGTAATATTTGGCGTTTACATTCTATTTATAGTAAAATCTCACTAAATTAATACTCGGTAAATTAATAATTGCTCTAAGATAATATTTTTCTCCGGTCCTGACTTGGGCCAATGGAAAAAATTACTTATTTCGATAAGATAATAAGATAATATATTTTCAGAAGACCCCTATATAAATATATGGTCCCAGTAATAATATAAATTAATAATTTCTTAAAAGTACAAATATATCTAAGATAATTTTGTGAAATTCGATTCTATTGTGTTTTGTTTTTTGTTAAACTTTAAATCTCAGAGAATTTGAGTGAATCCACTTGTGAAAACGTCAATCATGAACTTGAGGTCATGATTAATGATCTTGATTACCGCAATAAAATGGACGTCAATAACCTATTGATTATCCAGATGAAAATGATACATATTCAGAAGTTCAGAGCTTAGAAGAAATTGTGGATACCTTAAAAACAATGTTGATGATGAAGTTGTAGATGATACAATATTTTTGGAACCAATTACGCATAAGGAAACACTTATCGTATCTAGAACTCTTCACAATTATATGGTGCAGTTCGAAAAGACAACACTCAGTGTCGAAAACAATTTGCTGTTGTCTCTTGCTAAAAATTTGTTGTCCAAGCGGGGATTGCAAAATTGATAGCATCCAAAACATTAATCTTTCCTAGATCAGTTTCATGTCCCATTTTATAGCCTTCTAATGTCCTACGATAAAATCTGTTTCGATAATACATCTTGAAAGCTCTTATTATTCCAGCATCATAAGGTTGAATCTCAAAACACTCTATAAATTAATAATTATTAATTTATCGATTAAATAATACCTCTACAAAATAATAATATTTTTTGGTCCCAACTATATTAATTTAGTGAGGTTTTACTGTAGATGTTATAAACAAAATTTATCCAAAAAATAATTTGAATAATAATTTTTAAAAATTTACAAAATTAGCGGAAGGAATATTAAGGAAGATAATATGTCTACAAACAATAGGTCTCCAATTTCATCTTATAATTTTTTAAAAAAAAATTCACAAGAGTTTTTGACATTTCGATTTTTCCATTAAAACTTACAGAATAAAATTATGTCTCCATTATAATATAATCAATAAATTGTTCTTTTCATTATAATAAAATGTAAACTTTTTTGTTATATATGCTATTTACTCTTTCCGACAAATAAAATAAAATACATAGACATTCGAGTAAGGTCGTTACAAAGATAATTTATCAAAGTGTAGGGAAGGAAAAATAAATAAATAAATAATAATAATAATTAATATATATATATATATATATATATATATATATATATCATTGAGATTCATCTGTGTGTTATACATCAACCAAGCTAATACCTTTGGTCCAGATCATATATTTGTTTATGAAAACTTACTTAATATGGAGATTTTCTTAATATGTACAAATAATTATTTAGATTCCACTAAGCTATCTTTTATATAGAATCAAAAACTCATAAACTCAAAACTTTACTGTGCCCATGTAAAAATTATTAAAGGAGAGAATCGTTCCCTACAAGATTCCCCCCCGCCTCCCCCCAACCCAACCCCATGACTCGGTCATACGACCTATAATTGAGAGTGAACAAATTATATTTATCCCACTATCTCATCACAATCCTTAATAGTATAATTTGGGGGTTGTATGTGAAGGTATACTGAGAAATAAAAATGCGTATCGACGCTCAATATTGTTTATACTAAACTAAGTAATTCAATTATAATCAATCATAAGTTAAAATTATAATACACAAAAGTGAAATTATTATTTTGACCGTTGAGTCTATGAATTCTGAATTTAAAAAAAAAACAGTTTATAAATTGCCGGAAACATATAAGATCTGAATTAAAATTATTGAATTTTGTCGAAATCGGATATGTTAGGAATATTCACTGCTGTATTGTTTGGAGAATATCACAAAATTTTCAATTAACGAAATCCTAAATCCTTATAATTTATGTGGGACCCGCTCAACACGTGATCATAGTCAGCACAAATTTTTTTTTTTTTTTTTAAGAAATCCTTTATTTCCTCTATTTTTTTTTGTCCTCTTAAACTAAATTAAAATAATATTTTAAATATTGATACCGCTTATAAAAAATTCTGAAAAACGATATTGATTACGATAACAATATTTTTTTGTCGATTTCATCTCTCAAACAAGTCATGGCTTTACTTTTTATCATGATATATAAGTACTTCAAGTTTTTCATTATAATTTGAGGATTTCTCTATGGTTGGTAGTTAAAAAAAAGGTTATTATTTTGTTTTAAATTATAATAATAAGAAAAGAAGTAGAAAATGATACTTCCTTCATTTTAAAATAGTTTTCTAAGTTTTTTTTTTCGAGAATCAATTTGATTAGTTTTTAAAGTTAAATTAGATTAGATTAATTAAATATTTTAAAATTTAAAATTTAGGTATTCAAAAACTATACGAAAAGTACTATAAATTATATTTTTTTATCATACAAAATAATTAAAAAAATATACTTCAAATGTTAATTAGAATTTATATTATTTGATTCTAAAAAAATAAATTATGACAAATATTTTGAAACGGAAGAAGTCGTTGGAATGTGGACTTGGACAAACCAAAAAGGACATATTCAATTAACATGGATCTATAACAAAATGGGAATCAATTAACTATATTGATTTCATTATAGTACAATAGCATTATGGCAAGGGTGTTGTAAATAAATTTTACTAATGAAAATTTAGATACATATCAAGATATAATATATAGTCAAATCTCATGATGAGTCATTATCTCCATAATACTTTAGTTAATTAACGGATAAATTTGCATGATGTTATATTTTATGTTTTTTACAATAGTATTTTATTATAAAAATAAAAAATAAAAAATATTTGAACAAATGATATCGGGAAAAAAGATAGCATAATGGCAAAGGTGTTGTGCAAAAATTATACTAATGAAAATTTAGAAATATGTTAAGATATAATATATAGTCAAATCTCTTAATGAGTTATTCTCTTTAATAGTATTTTAGTTAATCAATGTATAAATTTTCATTATGTTATATTTTATGTTTTTTATAGTAGCATTTATTATTATAGTAAAAAATATTTAAAGAAATGATATCGAATAAAAAGATTTGATTGATGGCATAATGGCAAAGGTGTTGTAGATAAATTCTACTAATAGAAATTTAGAAACATGTCAAGATATAATATATAGTCAAATCTCTTGATGAGTCGGTCTCCTTAATAAAATTTTAGCTAATTAAGGGACAAATTTCCATGATGTTATATTTTATGTTTTTACAAATAACATCTTACTCTAAAAGTTGAAAATATTCGAACAAATGATATCGAATAAAAAGATTTGACTGATGGCATAATGGCAAAGATGTTCTAGCCAAATTCTACTAATAGAAATTTAGAAACATATCAAGAGATCTCTTTATTACAGTCATTCCCTATAGCAATATCACAATGAACTGTCGAATTATTATTAGGAATTGAATTTTCATATTATATTATATTTTTTACTTTTATAATAATATATATTTTATTATAGCAATAAAAACATATTCAAATAAATAACATTGTTATAAAAAAAATAGTTATATTATTATTAGCTACTAGCATATCTCCTAATTATTTGATTGAGGATAGCCATGTGAGGATTCTTGTAAGTAAGTTGTAACTAAGAGGCAATCATGTTATTTTTTGCAGATGATTTGTTTCCTTAAATCAATAAAATATATTATATCAAAAAATTTATATTCATTGATAAGTTATCGTGTAGAAACAAACTCTCCAAACTTATGATTAATTTTTTCTTTAAGGGTCTTACAACGAACATGAGTTTTCTTCACTGTAAATTCATACAAAGCAATCAATGAATTTCAGCGAAATAAAAAATTTCCTTTTCCGCTATCCAAAAAATAATTCAGTACTCACTTCTTAGTCATCAAAATCTAAATTAATTGTTTGATGTTGAAGAAAACTTGTTGTTTAGACAGTTCATACCATTAATCACAATCTAATTCAACAGCCAATAACACAAAATTTATGACAAAAAAGAACAGTCAGAATACATTTTAATTCCACTTAAAAAATAATAAAAATCTCCGACCTCAGTCGTACTGTTACTTTTATTTTTATAACATAATAATTCAATTGTACCCTTGCAATAATTTACCCTATGAAATAAATGTGTGACACATATATACAATTATTATCTTAAAAAAGATTGAATAATTGAGAAAAAAAATAAAGAGTAATTGAGAAACTTCTTTGGTATACTTCACTCGTTTCAAATTATTTGTTGTATTTCTTTTTTACACATTTTAAAGAAAATACTAATTCAAAGGTTTTCTTTTACTACTTTGCCTTCATTTATTTCTTAAGATATGATTTATTTTCATAAAATATTTACTCAGTTGAAGTTGTTGTAGTCTTCAAAAATAATTAGTACCAAAGTTAAAATGAAATAAATTTTGAGATAACTATTTTTAAAAATCACGACAGATAATTTGACCACATCTTAATTTTAATGTTCAAATATAGTTATGACTTTAATTCAAGTACCTTTTTTTTCTTGCCGTTTATTGCATCAAAAGTACTTTCCATTTTTTTTTCCACTAATGGACCACAATTAATTTAACTACCAAAACTACTTGTACTAAACCATAATTAACGTATTCATTTGTTACATATGGACCGTACTATTTTATGGTTTTTGACCTACTTTTACATAATCATAAACCATACTATATAAATGACAATTTCAATGCCAAAATAGTTTGTGCCAGAAGGACAGGTTGCTCTATATTGTTTACCAGTTTGAGCTATGGAATAAGTCGTTGATGTTTGTGCGAGAGAAGGATTCCTTCATTACATTTTCTTGAAGTGCGGTAATTCCTGAAATCTTAGGTGAATATGGAATATTCGTGTATCGGGATGCCCTTTTATGCTTTAAGGCTTAATTTTTCTGTAGCCTTGTCGTTAATAAATCGTCACAGAGTTTCAATAAAAAAGTTCAAATTTAACTATTTTATCTTTGATGATAGAGATAAGATCTGCGTACTCTTTATCCTCTCCAGACTTTATTATATTGAATATATTGTTATTGCCATTATCTACGAGTCATAAGAGTCAAAGTGCTACACCTACGACTATAAGTTAGGGTTACAAGTTGTGACCAACTTGGGTCAACCTTAAAAGCAAGAGAAAAATTTGTATATAGTGATAGTTTCGCCCTAAACGAAATATAGTATAACTTTTAAATGGAGTAATAGTACAAATATAATAAAACGCGTGACTAATTAAGTGATGGAGTAATTAATAATTCTGGTAAATTTGTGAATATTTACAAGTAAAGGGATCAAAATGCATAATATAATTGATCAAAAATTTAATATGCTTAATCAGATATCATAAAATGTAATTAAAATATATCAATTCACGAGGGACCAAAAACGCTATTAGTTCATATCTTTAATTATGGCAGAGGACGAATTCACTATTGCTTTTTTTAGCCGATATACATGAATTATATACAATTGCACACATTATATACATAGATTTTATATATATTATATCTACCAAATATCTATAATTTAAGTGGTTGGATGAATAACAATTTAGTTAATTCTTCAATACAAACATTAGATCTTTATTGAGGTTTTTTTAATTCAAATTATTTTAATTGTTTTGTGTCATTTCCTCTGATTTATTTGTTTTTGTTTTTAATCAAAGCTTCTTTTTTTTTTCAACCAATGGACCACATTAATCAACTAACAATGATGTTATTTTTTTAACAAAATGGACCACCCTAATTTTAGACTATTCCTACATAGTCAATGACTATAAATGACTACTTCATAATTTGTAAATTTTGTCAGGAGTTCGTACTTGAAATTTCAAGTGTGGGATTGACGAGAATCGAGTGTATGTAGATCTTATTTTTATTTTATAGAAATAAAAAAGTTATTTTCGAAAGATCTTTGAGTCAAATAATGCGTGTCAAAATAATTTTTTTTAAAAATATATAAAAGAAGAAAAGACAGAGCAAAATTTTTTTTTAAAAAAAACATTATATGGTATTTAACAACAAAAACAAAGGAACAATATGTGCAAACTTAATGTGATAACTGAAGCACGAAAAATAATATGTAATAATAAAAATCGAAGGACAAAACACTATGAAAATAATATTAATACTATTGATATAAAAAAAGAAACATATACGGTGCAGTAAATCACCAGAATTTTCAATATCTAAAAATAATCGACGAATATATAATATATGTATAATTGTATATATCTTAACTTTAAGTTATATATCTTTTTTTTCCACAAGTCATTCTTCTCAAGTACAGGATATCAAGATTTAACATTTCTTTTTCCATGTCACTAAAATGGATTAGCCTAACACAATTTGCAAGATGTATACGACTCAACACAAGTTATTATAATATTTTGCAATAAATCGAAATCTTACCGAGCACACTAAATTTATTACGAGTATCTATATTGAAAAAGATATAGTAAGGTGTATGATCAATGCCTTGGGAATACCTATTGATGAAAGGAGATTTTAAGCAATCACGAGCAAAGACGTAGGGAAGTAAAAACCCTTCGAATTATTGAATGTTAATCCGGAATTAGCCTATGCAAAAAGGTTTAAAAGCAATAAATAACCTAGTAAATACATATTATTGTATAACATTTTGCTTAGCTTAATAAAGATGCAGTTCGACACACAAAATTGTCACTATGCACGGAGTCTAAGAAAAGGTGGACTATAGTGAAGCCTATTGTTGACAATCTTACCTTATAGTTATGTAAGAAACTATTTTCATGGTTTGAGTTTAATACTAAAAAGTATAAATTTACAAATAATTTTTTCAAGTTTTCTATACATAATTGGTTTCTTAGCAAAAGGCCCAAGAGTAACTTAAAAAAGTGGGCTTCTAGCTAAACTCCTACATGAACCCAAGTTCTTGGGCCCTCTTGAGTTCTTCTTTGATAGCAAGAGGCCCATAGAAATAACTCAAAACTTTAAAGAAATATTTCTATCAATAATTAAATGTTAACATCATGTTATTTCTTTGATTAAATACTTATAAGACTGCCTCTTTTAATTTTGGACATGAATTGCAACCCTTTTAGACTTGATTATCAGCCCATTTGGGCTAAATTTCATTTGGGTTAAAAATATGTTAATTCTATGTAGGGATTGTACGTTGCGTTAGTTCTAGCACTTAGATAGCGTAATATTCTTAGGCTCATTCTTGATTTTTTTTTCTATGATAAGCATATTTTCGATCTCGCATTGAAAATCATCAATTTAGTCCTTTGATGGAGGTATGCTACCATGGTTGTTATCAAAAGATTACAGAATATCCTAAGGTATGTTCATTTCATAAATAAATACATGTGATTATATGTTATTAATGTTACAAAGATCCAATAGTTCAATAAATAAATAATTATAATAGTAGCTAGTTATTCTTCAATATAGTTCTCTCATATGGT
Organism: Solanum appendiculatum; assembly: GCA_018342035.1. Lineage (NCBI taxonomy): Eukaryota > Viridiplantae > Streptophyta > Magnoliopsida > Solanales > Solanaceae > Solanum > Solanum appendiculatum. Next base: position 742,020 of record JAGDQO010000897.1, read on the forward strand.
ACGTATAATCTCTTCACATCGAGCATACATTTTTTTGAATTATTAAAAATGATGAGTTTTTGTTTGCAAAATATAAACATATGACTTAAGTTTTACCTTAGAGAAAAAATTGAAATCGCAACTTAAAATTTGACTTCCTATCTACTTAAAGAAATTAAAATTTCAAATCTTGATTAAAATTAAAGTTTGACCGATCGTAGATTGAAATCACAACTTAAAATTTCCTATCGAAATGGATATTGTTTCTTATGTTGTACTTTGTAAACTTTGCATAGAAGTCATTAATTAATAATATAATTTATTAAATTATACTAATAGTGTATTATGGTATCAATATATATAACTTAAATCCAAATGGCAAATAGTTACCTCTTTTGCACACTAACTAGCTAATTAATTAATTGTCATCCTTAATTTAAACACAAAGTTAAAGAATTACAGCTATTTTTGTGTATAAATAAAGTTAGGGGTAGCCTCTAATCTACTTTTTTTCTGCACTGTGACTAAATGTCACAATTCAGACATGTTTGAAATTAGAGTCGGATTCACAATTTAAAATTTTATAAATTTCTATCACGACTTTCAGTTAATCTAAAAATAATAATTAGATACACAATTAAATATTAATATGTTAAAGTAGGGGAAAATTATTGATTTTTCATGAAGCCATATATGAAATACTACATTCACCTCTACTTGGAATAACAAGAGAGAAAAAAGAACATGAATTAATAACGGACAAATTTTATTATTTAACTTATAAAATTCATCGCTAATCATATTTAACGTTCAATTGGTGTTGAATATTTTGAAGTCATGCCCTTCCAAATTGAACCGTTCATTTTTCGCTACTTCTTTGTCCACATAATGAAAAAAATTATAGAATATAAAAAATTATAGAATATTTTTCATAAAATAATTATTTTCTTATATTTGATTTTCATCAAGAATTGTGTTGAGGTCAATATGACTTATTTATCATCAATTAGAGGTCTCGAATTCAAGTCATATAAATGAAAAAATCCTAATAGAGAATCACTTTATAAACTTTTATTGGGCTTACGTGATGCAAATTCAAATTAATCAAAATCTTAAAATGAATAGCGAACATCAAATAAACAGATTCCAAAATTCAAATTAATGGAATAACAAAATAAATATCGAACATCGAACAGGAAAACACTCTTAAATCTTCTTTCTTAGATGTGTGAGCTCCATTTTTGGGTCAATTGGGTAAAAGTCAATCACATTGGGCAGCCAACTTAAAGTACTTTTAAAAATATGTGGACTATATAGTATAGGTTAGATATTATTAGGTTATTAACTAATAATAGGCTATTAACAGCATCTTTCTAATCTATTTATTGCCAACCAAATTGCTAAAGTTGTGTCACAAAAATCTTTGGAAAAAAGAAGAAGAAGAAAACATTTTGTATTTGAAATTGTTAATCACTAATTCAAATTCACGTTGAATCCATTAAAGATGAGGAGAGTAAAATGTTTCTACCAAGAAGTTTTTCATTAACAAGGCTTAAACTCGAATAATAACAAATATATAAACCATTTAAGGTTTGTTTTGTTTACAATTTTATTTTTTTAAAATAGGGAGACTAAAACCTGTATAAAGAGCTTAGACATGTTCTTATATAACTAAGCAGTGAATCTTTCAACTGAAGAGCTTAAACATATTCTTTTAGTCGAGTTCGTTGCACGAAATTTATCCAATACAATTTATATCTTTTATGTAATTTACGAGCTATTACACTTAAGCATGACTACTATTTTGAGTCAAATAACATTAAGTTGAAAAATATTGTCTTCTCCAAAGGACTTCTAATTGGGTCATGGTGCCAAGTGCCAAATAGTCTCACCAAATAAGGAAGATTTAGTACAAAAGATGCAAATAGAATTGGTATATAGACACAAACACATTGAATGTTACCTTATAATTAATTGTTGTATAACTTAATGTTTTCTTTCCTTCAAAATTTAATAGCACTTTCATATTATTTCATTGCACTTATTTATCATATATGATATACTTAATAAAATTAGGTTTGGCTCCTAATTATTTTCAAGGATTAATAAAGAAACACTTTTTTTCAAATATGTCTATTAGCACTCAAAGGTATGTCTTAATAGTCCATGAACGACATGTCTATTAGCATCCAAAGGTACATTCTAATAGTCAATGAAATGCAATAAAAATTAAGTAAGATCGAACTTTTAACTTTAACACTAGGTAATTGCTTCCTGTTTGTTTGAGCAATTCAAAAATAATCACAGTCGTTTAATTTTAAATTTCATAATAGTAGTCATTTTCGAAGATATAATCGAAAGTGGTCAGTAAGTGCTAGCTATTTCTAGATTACTTATCAAGAAATTGAAAGCAAAAGACGAATATCCTAAAGTTTCACCTATAAAATTTGAAACTCCACAACAGTACTAATCACCCGAAAATATAACTAAAATGTGACCAGTAAACTCTTATTCTAGATCATTTATCAAGGAACTAAAAACAAAAAAAACCATATTAACACAACCTAAGAGAAGATTTTCCATTAAAAAAAAAAAGAGAAGATTTTCCAGGCAATATTCCAATATGTATATAAAATTGTCTTTTGCTTTTTATTGAGAAAAAAAAAATTAATAAAATAAAATAATAATAAATTGTCATTCTTTTTTTTCACCATATTTCTAACTAAAATAACTACCATTACTTCTTGAACCAAACACAATTAAACTCCAAAAAGAAATTAAAATTGTAATTCCACTTGCTATACACATCATATCCAATTTTTTTTCTTTCTTTTGTTTATTTTCCTTCCATTTTTTCTTTAATTCCAAAAAATTCTCATAATTTTCTTTTTCTTCATTTTCTTTTCTTTTTTTTCTTCCTCCTTCAATAACTTCTTGTAAAATGACCAAACTATCCTTCCCACACAAAACTTTTCCATCCATATCCTCTATTTGCATGCTTACTTCTCTCACGTGTAATTCACCTCCTTCTTTACCTTCGCACGTGACAACAATCCCGCACTGAACCAACCCTTCGCCGGCGCCGGTGCCGGAACCCATCACCGTTGCATACCGGACTTTCAATTCTCCGGTTAACCAATGTCGTCGGACCGATACCAGGTTCAAACTCGATACATTCACAGCTCGATTCCTCGATGGGTCAATTAAAATCCAGCTCAATTTCATCTCCTGTAACTCCGATTTACAATTTCCATCCTCGCCGTCGAATTTCACCGGCGTCGGAACAGATTCCTCGTGACCCAATAGCTCAATTCTGAATGGCGAACTCATGAACCACGCACTTTCCGTCTCGTTAGTCATCACTTTCGAGTACAATAAATTTCCCCCAAAGTGAATATCAACCGCCGATATCAACTCCGGCGAGGGTAACCGCCGATTTGAGCTATCTCCGGTACTGGGTTTTGGCTCGTTGTGGGTTATGGACGGGAAGGAATCGGAAAAAAGTGACCGGTGACCGGAGGGAAAGGTTGCAACGGCGTTTTTGATAAGTGGGTCAGAAGTAGAAGGCCAAGAAGAATTACAAAATTTTCGCCAGAGTTCATCGTCGGAACAAAGATTTCGCAGCTGTGAAGAAGCGAAACTGGCAGAGATAAGAGTTGGGCCGTCGAGTTTTGATAAAATTAAGGTTTGTATGATGTCGGGATGGACGGCGGTGATCGCCGTCCTTCCGCCGTCGTCCTCCGCCATGATGGTGGTGGTGGAACAAGATGACATGAGACTATATAGTTTGTGATATTTCAAAAAAAAAAAAGATATTGCAAGTTTTTGGAGTTTGAATGAAGGTTTTATATAGGGGTTTTATGTAGTAAAATCGGGACGGAATGTATCCCGTATGCATCTAAAGGATTACGATTACATATTTTTTAAGGATTAAAATAATATTGAAAAATAATGGCTAGTCAAAATCGGCATTCTTATCACACGTACGACTTTACCAAATTATTTTCTAAAAATGTACATGTTGTATAAATATCTACGTGTGAATTATTTGGCATATGGAAATCATCTAGAAAGCGGAAGAAAATGTAAGGTTGCGCGTTAACATTTTTGTAAAAGAACAAATATGCTAAAGGCATAATGGTTTTTGCTCAATTTTTAAATTAAATATGTTGTTATTATTATATTTTATTAAGATACATATAAGATCTGCGTATATTTAACTTTGTATTGAATACGTTGTTATTGTATATTTTCTTATCCAAGAGTATGAGTGTAATAGTTCAATTTGATTGATTATTTTTAAGAAATTTAAATTATGTTAATTTTTCAACTACTTGCTTGTGTACTTGTGTATAATTTAGATGTTTTTTTCAAAATCGAATTTAACCATTGACAAAGAAATATCAAACTTTATTAGTGTAAAGACTCATAGTTAGGAATAAAATATTTTAAAATCAGAAGGATTTTATACTATCAAAGGAAAAGGTTGAAAGGACACCTAATTAAGAACAACATTAGAGTTTTTCTAATTCGAGTATATACAATATGACATTTAAGTAATAAATGATCGCGATCTAATTTATATATGCTTACTAAAGAAGATAAGAATTCTTATATATCGAAAAATATATCGGAGAGTTGTGAGGGAACGAAAAAAACAAGAAAGCTCCTATGACTTAGTGTGTGCAATCGTCTTAATCAGTTTGATTTTTTTTTATATCGATATAGTTCGATTAATTTTTATACTGTATCTTTATAATGACATGAAAATGCCTAGTCAAAAGTGGCTTAACTCATCACACGTCAAGTCTTTATCTTCTTTTTTTCTCCAAATGTGTGCTACACATATCTGCGTGTAATAAAACGATTTAGATATTTGCATATGGAAATCATTAGTTTTAATTCTATCCAAGGGCCAATATATTTGAAAAAATAATTAGTTTTATATTTCTATAAAAACTAGATTTCCTTGTAAAAGATCTTGTAATAAAAAATTGATTATGTTTATTATTAAAAGTAGGTAAAAGAGTCAAAAATATCCCTCAACTTTGTATTATTGGTTGACTATGCCCTTGCAGTTAGAATGAAGTTGTTCTTGCCCTCGCCGTCTACAAACTTATCACCCGTACCCCTCAATTGGATGAAAAACCCCAAATCAATTAAAATTACCCAATTTCGATTAAAATGACCCGATTTCTCTTTTAGTTCCAACCCGACCCACTAAACCAAATAAATTCATACCAAATTAAAACCTTAAAACCATCTCTCTAATCTTCTTCATTTCCTTCCTCCATTCAAAAAATACAATAATCACTTTTTCTAACCCCACCCCATCCCTTTTTCATAAATGAGAAAGATCAAATTGTTGTATGTAGGTCCCAAAAAAACAACAAGTTGAAGATAGGATAGGATTTAAATAACTAAAAGGATTTCAAAATATATCTTCATGATTTAAAAAGGAATTTAGAAATTATCTCTAAATTTTTCTTTGATTTCTACACTCAAAAAAATTCTAAAGAAACTTTAGAAAAGAATATACTATGTTTTATCAAAAATATAAATAATCTTTACACATTCAGCTCGTATAAACATTAGTTGAATCTTACAAGTAATTAATTGTAATAAGCTTAAATTAAAAATCTTGAAATCAACTCAAAATACACTTAAGCATTACAATAATTTTATTAAATCATTATAAAAAAGATGTATTTGTCATTATACCTATAATTCCTAGATACCTAGTGTACAATTTGTTATAGAAAAATAGCATTTATTTATCACTTTTTAGCATTGACTTTGAAAAAATGATAGTATCATTAAATTTCAATTCTTACGGACTTTATGATAATGAGACAATTTACTATAGAAACTGCGTTCACAACCCGTTTTTTAGTATTGACTTCAAAAAAATAGTCACTATACTAAAATTTAATGACTATCCAAATAATATCTATTGAATAATTTGTTATTAAAAAACATCGATCGCCGATCAGTTTTCGATCATGTCTTTTAAAAACAATTACTAACTTATAATTTTTAATTTTATAAGTGAAATTTTAGGATAATGAGTATTTTTTTAATTATATAAACTAAAAATAATTATTTATTATTTTATCCTAATTTATTTTATTTTAAAAAAAATGAAAATGAGGAAGTCAAATATAAGCTGCTATGGGCTATGGCTGTCTTTATCAAATTAGTTAGATTTGCAAATTGGAAAATTAGTAATAAGGGAGTTGAATTCAAGAAATTTATAAGAAGTCAAATTTGGGGGGCAACTAATTTACATAAGCTTTATAAATTATAATATCAACCCAATCTTTTTAATATGATACTTGCATTGAAACTCGACTATTTTGAATTCTCACTATGTAGGCTCCATTCGAGGAAAACATTTTCTACTAGGGATTTTTTTATATTCAGGACTCGAACTTGGCATCTTAGGTTAAGGGAGAAGCAGTCTCATATCCTGTACCACATTCTTTCATGGTATGTCAAGTTATCAACCCTGTCTTTAAATGGCCTGTCCTTAATTTTTGTTTTTGGAAATTAAATTTATACAGAATGAAACATGATTTTTAAGACCTTATCTTATAAAATCATGCAATTGAAAAATAATATACATTATTAGGATGGTCAGCAATCTTGTCACAAATTTCTACATGTTTATTTCAGATTTTTTTACTTTTTCTGTCTTAATTAATTGACATTGTTCAAATAATTAACTTATTTTTTTTTTAATAAAAACCCATTGATCGTAAATGCAAACATAATTTTCTTTTGTAATTTTGTGAAAAATGTACATAGTTAGAAATTGGGTAGAAAATAATAATTTTATAAGTTATAATAATTAATAACTTAAAATATTCAAAAGACATATGAAAATTACAGTCAAAGAAAGACAAATGAATATTTAAAATATTTGAACTTTATAAATTTTAAATTTTTATACAACCATCTCAAATAATAGTAACTGAGTTCTGAATTTAATATTGTATCGAAAGATGAGACAAATTAGAAGAAAATCAATCCAGAATTAGACAATTTAGAAATATTCTGTTCTAAAACAAACATCAATATAATAATTAGAAAGTATGAAGATTTTTTTTTTTTGCTTAATTTAAGATAATGTTAAGCAAATTAAATGGACCAGAGAATAAAATTAAATTATAAAGAAATAAAGGGTGCCGGAAACTCTATCTGAAATTACTATGTTAATTTTAATCACAGAAATTAATTAGCTGGAATTAAGTGGATAATTTGTCATTAAATGAGTGTATCTTATCCATTAACCTATGTGTTTGTCTCCATTTTATTTTATTTTTAAATTAATTTTGTAAACAGAATGCCTTGGCCGACCCTTCACCAGGAAATTAATGTTATTTAATCTTTTTATTTACACTCTATTTTATACCTTGTAATTAAATAACAACTTTATAAGATAATGTTAAAATTAGAATTTTGTACTAGAGATAGATTCATAAGATACATTCTATTTTGGATTTATTAATAAACAACAATAATATATTCGGCCTAATTCAACAAGTAGAGTTTGATAGACTTAAATTTTATAAGGTAATAATTAAAATAATATCGTAATTGATACATCTAAATTTTTGTTCAGTCTACAAATTCTTATGATAATTAGAGGAGAATTCGAGATTTTTGTCGAATGGATGTAATCTTTATTTTTCTAGCGTTAAACTCACTATATTAAACGATCGGATTAGACTCAAGCTTCTAATGAAAGAGAAATAGTTTGTTGCATTGACATATTCTCATTTCGATTGAGTTATCCAAACGACTATTCTCTTGATCATTACAGATTTCACATATTTGTTTCTTGAGCTACATAACATTGAGAAGCTCACATCATGTATATGAACTTTAATTTTCTTTGTCATATATCACCCATGACTTTCCCTTCCTTTTTTGACGTGACATTTTCTTAAGATGTTATATGTATTCTCTTTTTCGAAAATTTATCAGTTTCTACCCTAATTAACCCCCACCCCCGTTCAGGGGTGGAGCTATCCTTGTTCGAGGGGTGTCAAGCGATAACTTTTCGTCGAAAAAATATGTTGTATAAATAGGTCAAATTTTGATTTTTATCTCCATATATATTAATATTGACACTTCTTGACACAAGATAAAGAGTTAGTGCAGTGATTAAGGGGTGGATGTTTGATCCTAGCTCAAGTTTTTTTACTTAAGTGATTTTTTTTTTCATTTTTAGACAACTTATTATGTTGTCTAATTAATAAAAATTCTGGCCCCGCCACTGTCTTTGTCTAATGACATACGCTTTTCATTTATGCACACCTTCGCTTCTTGCTTCGGACCACCCTACATTGTACTGAGAATGTTCTGACTCTTATACATATTTATTACGGTCAAACTTAATTATTGCATGTTGTACTCATATTGAGATTCAATTTAGATTCATGTTAGAACTTCTCAAATTGCGGTGAAGGCATAAATTGCTCTCTAACAAAGATAATTTATATATATCCAACTTTTGAATCTGAAACCTTTATTAAGAATGAAGAAATACATACTACCGTTATTAGTTAAGCGAATATATTTTTATGGGTCAATTTAAACTTCTGTCCACATATGGATGAATGAACGGTTTGTTCAGATTAGTTTTTGGGCTTAATTTGTACATGTAATTACATCCATTAGAGTTGTGACATTAACACATATCCACTTTGATATATTGGTACAAATTGATGATTTTGATTGGGAATTTTTATATAATTAATGCCATCTAACTAAAAAAATATCCTTTATAGCATACTCCTTTAATTTTTAAAAAAATAATCAGAATCAGACCTTATAAGGTCCATTACTAAGGAGAAACACTTTAATTTCTAGTATGATTTTTTATTTTATTTATCAGACTTAAATTCAAAATATTTAATTAAAAATGAAGAAATCTTATTTATTCTGACTTGTGACACTAACACGTTTACACTTTGAAAGATTGGTACAAAGTGATGATTTTGATTGGCACAACATTCTTGTCCATGAATATTATATTCAAGCATTAATTAAATGAAAATTATTTATAATTAATGTCATCTAACTAAAATTTGGCAAAAGTTATAATTCGGTGCAAAACATGATTAGTACTCTTTTGGCCTATTTTGGGAGTCAAAACTAAAAAAGGTTCTTCTTTATCCATATTTTAAAATTAGTTTAAACTATTAATCATTAAAATTTATAATATTATTTAAATATTTTTTCAAACATGTAACTTTTATTTTCAAAAAACTTAAAGAATCTATGTTTAAATTCAAAGAAAAAAAAGGTACTTTGACCCTCATATCCCACCTTGCTATATAAAATTGAATGGAGAAAGTATCATTATAGTATATTCCCTCCTCCCAAATTAATAATTACTTTAACTCAATAAAATTGTCCAAAAAAATATCACATTAGTTAGACGTTCAAGTCATAAACTTGACGATTGTCTTCAATTATTTGTTTATTTAACGTCCATTGTGTTCAACTATAAATTTAATATTAAAGGAGTAGTTATTTTCAATACTACTTAATTCTCAAAAAATATTTAATTAATAAGTAGAAATAACTTCTTCTTTATATATATATATAGCTAAAAATAACGATAAATATCCCCGGAAGAAAAAAACTTTTATTATACATTTCATAGGATACAATAAATTATTTTAATTAATAATTTGACAAAAATGCAAAATATTATTAGACGTGACTCCCATCATCTTCTTCACCATTTTTCCAATTAAAAAAAAAAATAACAGTGGATTTTGTAGATAATTTGGTAAAGTCAATTAGTTAATTAATTAGTAGTATTACCTATAACAAGTGGCTAGTTGCAGTTAGTTATAGGTGGAAAAAGTCAATTAGTTAATTAATTAGTATTTTAAAAAGCTTATACGTAAATAAGTTAGGTCATTTGATATGTGGTTAGAATTATACATACATTAATAATGCAGGTGTTAGTTATGCAAATATTAGTTATGCAAGTATTAATGATTATATTTTCGATCTACCCTCGATAATACACCAATAGGTGATCATTTAGTAGCTTGTTAAAGTTATGTAGGTATTAGTAATGCATATATTAGTTATGTGAGTATTAGCTATACGGGTATGCGTTATGCAGGTATTAGTTATTCCATCTTCTACCCATGCATAAGACAATACGCCAATTCCCTCATAGCTTATACGTGTACTATTAGTTATAAGAGTTTCTAAATTACAAGCTACCAAACATTGTATAAATTATATATAAATCATTACACGAATAAATTGCTTCTTTACTAGTTATCAAACATCCCCTTGAAGTAATTAATCACATTTTTTAATTATACACATTAAACTTAGTAAAATAAACCGTAAAATAACCTCATGCATGTTTCAATTGATGCTAATATATACATATAAATAAAAGATAAGACATATTTAATATGATTAATTTATCTATGTGATAAATATTTGTAAACATATGCAAAAGTTTATTAAAATATGATTCGAAAGCGTGAAAAATACATGAAACTATAATTTAAATATCTAAATAAAATTTACTAACAAATTTGAAACGTTTGCCGACCAAATCAATCTTAATATTAGAATTAGAGTGACATAGTTTATGCATGCAAGGCTCATGAATGCATGACATGTACTACTATCTTTTATTTAATAAGCATAAAGTAGGAATTAAGTAATAAATTATTTTTTAATTTGTAAAATAAATATTTATTTTTAGCATAGTAAATAAAATAAATATGAACGAAAGAAGTAGCTCTTGCCTAGTACACGCCTTGAAGAATGATCAAGATGAAAGTACTCTGATCCATCATTCATTTTTATTTGTTCATTAGTTAACTAATAAAACTATTTTTTGATAGATAACATTTTCGACTTTAAGTAGGACCTTCAATATAATGCAAATTCAAATTACTCATTTCGTTCATTTTATTTGTTATGTTTTGTTTTACGTGAGTTAATTTGATTAATTTTTCAACCTACATCGATTAAATTAATTTCATATTTTTAAAATTTAAATTTGGATGTTCGAAAACTAAATAGAAAATATTATAAATTATAATTGTTCTCATATTTATATGATAAAAAATTATATCTTAAAATAAAATCCATACAAATTAAATTTCGAAAAGCAAATCATGAAAAAAAAAGTAAACGAAAAATGTAATTAAATTTTAAGCAGATACAAAATATCGAGCAAGAAATAATAAAAACAATTTTGGCCTTTTCTCCTTCTAGAAAGAGTTGTTAGAATAAAAGTACTGAGGTAGCGGATTTAGGATTGTCATTAAGGGGTGTCAATGGTTGTAATAAAAAAATATAATTATGGGGCTAGTTGGACTAGAACACACAACCTCAAAGAATTTTTGCAATGTCTTAACCACTAGATTAAACCTTTAACTTATGTCAAGAGGCGTCAATACTTATATATATATATATATATATATATATATATATATATAAACTCAAAATTTAACCTCTATATATAATGTAATTTTCCGACGAAGGGGTGTCATTTGACACAACGACACCCCTTAGCTAAGGGTGGGTCTGCCCCTACTCATTATAGGGTGGGGCGAAACTAGAAGCTCGTATGCGGATTCGATCAAATTTAGTAAATGTTATTTAAATAGTATATTTGTATTAATAAAATTCATTAATATGTACACATATTAAATTCAAAATTCAATTATTATCATTAAATATTGTCATTGTAAAATTTAAAATTCATAAAATTGAAATTCTAGCTTTATTTCTGAATTTATAGAGCGCTCTGTTTTATTTTCTTAATAATCTTTATTAGTTTCTATACTCTTAGTTTTATACTAATCTACACTGAATGAAATATCATTAAAGATAGTGTTACCAACACATTTTAAGTTTTTAAGAATTTCTTATATTATTCATGATTAAGTATTTTTCATAAAAATTTTTATAACAAAATATAAAGAGCTATAAGTCCTTGATAAACACGAAGAAAATCTTATGTATATAGTTTTTTGTGTAGAAGCAACTATTAGTGTTTGTATTAGGACAAGTTCCTTATATTGATTATATCTCTTCCGAATGTGATCCTTTCATTAATATTATGTAAAAACGAGATATTTCGTACATCAAATAGTTTAAATTATAATTAAAAAATTCAATTCAAACTCATAAAATTTAAATCCGTTATGCAACTCATATCAAGAGATACTATTTTGCAGCAAAACACAACTAAAAGAAAACGATCTATGTAATTTTCAGAGTAGTTTAAACATCTTTTTCATCATTAATAATATTATACAAGGGCAAAATTGGAAAATACTCCAATTGAACCCTAATTGTAGAGTGTGTGTTTTTTCCCATACAAAATGCCTTTTTTGGAAAATAATTGAACCCTAATTGTAGAGTGTGTTATTTAAATAGTATATTTGTATTAATAAAATTCATTAATATGTACACATATTAAATTCAAAATTCAATTATTATCATTAAATATTGTCATTGTAAAATTTAAAATTCATAAAATTGAAATTCTAGCTTTATTTCTGAATTTATAGAGCGCTCTGTTTTATTTTCTTAATAATCTTTATTAGTTTCTATACTCTTAGTTTTATACTAATCTACACTGAATGAAATATCATTAAAGATAGTGTTACCAACACATTTTAAGTTTTTAAGAATTTCTTATATTATTCATGATTAAGTATTTTTCATAAAATTTTTTATAACAAAATATAAAGAACTATAAGTCCTTGATAAACACGAAGAAAATCTTATGCATATAGTTTTTTGTGTAGAAGCAACTATTAGTGTTTGTATTAGGACAAGTTCCTTATATTGATTATATCTCTTCCGAATGTGATCCTTTCATTAATATTATGTAAAAACGAGATATTTCGTACATCAAATAGTTTAAATTATAATTAAAAAATTCAATTCAAACTCATAAAATTTAAATCCGTTATGCAACTCATATCAAGAGATACTATTTTGCAGCAAAACACAACTAAAAGAAAACGATCTATGTAATTTTCAGAGTAGTTTAAACATCTTTTTCATCATTAATAATATTATACAAGGGCAAAATTGGAAAATACTCCAATTGAACCCTAATTGTAGAGTGTGTGTTTTTTCCCATACAAAATGCCTTTTTTGGAAAATAATTGAACCCTAATTGTAGAGTGTGTTATTTAAATAGTATATTTGTATTAATAAAATTCATTAATATGTACACATATTAAATTCAAAATTCAATTATTATCATTAAATATTGTCATTGTAAAATTTAAAATTCATAAAATTGAAATTCTAGCTTTATTTCTGAATTTATAGAGCGCTCTGTTTTATTTTCTTAATAATCTTTATTAGTTTCTATACTCTTAGTTTTATACTAATCTACACTGAATGAAATATCATTAAAGATAGTGTTACCAACACATTTTAAGTTTTTAAGAATTTCTTATATTATTCATGATTAAGTATTTTTCATAAAATTTTTTATAACAAAATATAAAGAACTATAAGTCCTTGATAAACACGAAGAAAATCTTATGCATATAGTTTTTTGTGTAGAAGCAACTATTAGTGTTTGTATTAGGACAAGTTCCTTATATTGATTATATCTCTTCCGAATGTGATCCTTTCATTAATATTATGTAAAAACGAGATATTTCGTACATCAAATAGTTTAAATTATAATTAAAAAATTCAATTCAAACTCATAAAATTTAAATCCGTTATGCAACTCATATCAAGAGATACTATTTTGCAGCAAAACACAACTAAAAGAAAACGATCTATGTAATTTTCAGAGTAGTTTAAACATCTTTTTCATCATTAATAATATTATACAAGGGCAAAATTGGAAAATACTCCAATTGAACCCTAATTGTAGAGTGTGTGTTTTTTCCCATACAAAATGCCTTTTTTGGAAAATAATTGAACCCTAATTGTAGAGTGTGTTATTTAAATAGTATATTTGTATTAATAAAATTCATTAATATGTACATATATTAAATTCAAAATTCAATTATTATCATTAAATATTGTCATTGTAAAATTTAAAATTCATAAAATTGACATTCTAGCTTTATTTCTGAATTTATAGAGCGCTCTGTTTTATTTTCTTAAATAATCTTTATTAGTTTCTATACTCTTAGTTTTATACTAATCTACACTGAACGAAATATCATTAAAGACAGTGTTACCAACACATTTTAAGTTTTTAAGAATTTCTTATATTATTCATGATTAAATATTTTTCATAATTTTTTTTATAACAAAATATAAAGAACTATAAGTCCTTGATAAACACGAAGAAAATCTTATGTATATAGTTTTTTTTGTAGAAGCAACTATTAGTGTTTGCGTTAGGACAAGTTCCTAAAATTAATTATATCTCTTCCAAATGTGATCCTTTCATTAATATTATGTAAAAACGAGATATTTCGTACATCAAATAATTTAAATTATAATAAAAAATTCAATTCAAACTCATAAAATTTAAATCCGTTCTGCAACTCAAATCAAGAGATACTATTTTGCAGCAAAGCACAACTAAAAGAAAACGATCTATGTAATTTTCAGAGTAGTTTAAACATCTTTTTCATCATTAATAATATTATACAAGGACAAAATTGGAAAGTACTCCAATTGAACCCTAATTGTAGAGTGTGTTTTTTTTCCATACAAAATGCCTTTTTTGGAAAATAATTTTTTGATGTTTAATTGGTGAATGAAAAGAAATTATTTGATGTATGAAAATGACTCTCTTAATAATATTATATGATTTAATGCTAAATGTTTTTCCTAAATCTATATAACCTATATACCAGAAAATGACTCCCTTAAATCTCAAAACTTGTTCATTTTGTCAATAATGAAGTTTTTTTTTAATACAAAAAGTGTGTGATCTTTAAAGCAATTCTAATATTTAAATTAGTCAAATTTATAAATTAATCTTGAACACCAAATGAGAAACCTTAAAAAAAAAATTACACTCTAAATCTTTGATGTACTTCCTTTGTTCTTTTTATTTATTATGTTTCGCTTCTCGAGAATTAAACTATTTGAATTTTGATTAATATTTTAAGATATTTCTCTTTTATTATATTAATATGAGAGTGATTGGAATTTATTATATTTTTTGTATAGTTTTTTGAATCTAAATTTAAAATTAATCTACTTTAATCTAGCTTTAAAGATTAGTTAAATTAATTTTTGTAAAGCAAAACATGACGATTAAAAAGTTGGCAAAAATACTAATTAGGCAACTTGGAAGTTATACATTAAATTTTGGACGAGATCGTGTGGACAAATTTTCACCACAAATTTACGAAAACAATAATAAAAACGTGGCACAATTCAAAATTGACATTAATTCTCGTAACCTTTTATGTTTTTTTTTTCCTCTTGTTTTCGATATTTAATTGCAATCCAGTTAATTTTGAATTTGCGTATTTTAGAGTTCATTTTTTAAAGAATTATTCAAATATGAGATTGTCGATACCCTTTTAAGAATTATATATTCTTAAACTTCAAATTTGAGATTGTCGATACCCTTTTAAGAATTATATATTCTTAAGAATTATTCTTTTATCTTATATACTTTTAAGCTAAGCTAAAATTTGATCATAAATATCTTTCAATAAC
Organism: Solanum appendiculatum; assembly: GCA_018342035.1. Classification (NCBI taxonomy): domain Eukaryota; kingdom Viridiplantae; phylum Streptophyta; class Magnoliopsida; order Solanales; family Solanaceae; genus Solanum; species Solanum appendiculatum. The sequence goes on from JAGDQO010000897.1 coordinate 757,668, forward strand.
GTTTAAAATTCACATAAACTAGAAAACTTAATTGTGTTTTATATCTAATTTTTTCACTTCGCGTAGACGCAAATCTTATTTATATCTTTATGGTTAGAGAGATTATTTTTGATAGACCCTTGACTCAAGAAAGGTGTTTTCTAAATTAGATTTTAAAAATATAAAAAAAACAAAACAAGATATGATGAAAATATTGAAGAAAATAAAAATATTGACAACAAAAATAGGCATGGTTCTTATCGAGTAAGGTTTCTTTTAACTTGACCTCAATTGACATTTATTTTCTTCAACTTTGGGTGTGCACAAATAGATACTTAAACTTGTATATACAGATACATATGTCCTACATGACATACGACACGTAGGATGCCACATATATAGGATGTCACATAGGACGTGAATTGTCACGTAGGATGTTTATGTACTTGTTCAGTTTTTAGCAGATTTAAGTGTTTACTTGCGCACACTCAAATTTGAAGGACATATATATCATATGAAGCTAAATAAAGGACACGTTTATGTATTATGCTAAAAGAAAAATCACTCAATTATCTACCGATCGCTAATTATTGATGTATATGTTTTTCAATCTACGGGAGAAAATAATAAACTGAACTTATTACTATTCCACTTGATTAAATTTCTTAATTTTCTTCGTAGTTGTTCATAATTTGCCAAATTAAAAACTGAATTGCCACTACTCCTCAAAAAAAGAAAAAGAAAAATTAAATTTGCAAAAACGTGAGAGCTTAAATGATTGACACGTGTCATGATGGGAGTGAACTAAGGGGCCGTTTGGTTATGGGATAAGCTTAAAGCTAATACATGAATAACTTTGGTTATTCATGTATTAGTTTTATACTATGTTTGGTTTGTAAATAGAATAAAAGTTATTTATGTATTAATGTTATACAATGTTTGGTTGGTAGGTTTCAAATGTTGTATAAAAGTTATTCATGCATTAGTTTTATACAATGTTTGGTTGTGTTTTAGTGATTCCACATAATTAATACTTACATAACTTATGAGGAAATCTATGTATAATTTTATGCAGAGTAGAAAATAGAATAAGTTATGGGGGTATTAGTTATACATAGATTAAAATTGTAAAATTACATATTTATCCCTTCTTTTCTTTTTTCCTTAAGGGTAGCGTGGTTTAGGGACAAATTACGTAGGGACCCAGTAATATATGAATTAGTAATTGTTATTAGTAGTTGAATTATAGATATAATATATACAAATTAATAAACAATTATAATATATAGTTTAAAATATTTATTATATCTTTAAATAATAAAAAAGTATTCTTGCTAAGAATTCACAAAGTAGCATTTTAGGAAGCAGCAATCACTGCTTCAGTTGTTTTCTCCTTTCTCTTTGACAACACTCTTTTAATTCTCCACATTATCGATAATTTCTCCGATTTTTATAAGATACCGGACCCTGTAATTCGCTTTTAATTTTTTTTTATATGTATATTTAACGTGATTCAAGATTAGAAAAAAATAATATATTTAATCAATATCATTTCCTATAATTTTATATACTAAACCAAATTATAATTACTTGACTTTTGTTTGGGTCATGTATATAATTAATTTATAACAAATCAAACTTTCAATAAGAAATAATTCATGTATTATAATTCCTATATAATTAATACCTGCATAACTTATTTCTACATAACTAATACCTGCATAACTTATTCCTACATAACTAATACTTGCATAACTTATTCCTACATAACTAATACCTACATAACTTATTCCTACATAACTAATACCTGCATAACTCTAAGCAGTAACCAAACGATCCCAAAATCATTCATTTCTCAAAATCATACTCCATGATTGAAAATTGTTACTCAGTAAATATAGCAAGTCCCAAAATTCCAAAATAACTGTATAATTGTTAGATATAGACACGTGGCAATATACTCATATTATTTTTATACAATAAATTTTTATTTGATAAGACACGTGACAATAACTCAAATCGATTCTTGAGTGTTACGGTATGACCATAAAGGAAATTTTTATTTGATAAGACACATGGCAATAACTAAAGTCGATTCTTGAGTGTTACGATATGATCATAAAGGAAATTTTTATTTGATGAGACACGTGGCAACAACTCAAATCGATTTTTGAGTGTTACGATATGATTATAAAGGAACGGAAAAGTGCATAACATCATGGATAAGATGATAGCAACACTCGTGTAATTATGTAAGGAAAATTTGGAAAGAATAGAATATATACATACTTTATCTCTATTTTGTAAGATAAAAATGTTGTTTCCAATAGATTCTCGACTCAAAAGGAAAGTATCTTACACATGCTTATAAACAAAGAGACAATAAAGTAACAAAATGTAAAACAAATATTATTACACGTCAAAAATAAGAAGTTACGCGATAACTAAATAAAACTACTTAAAGGATCAGAAGAAAATAGAATTATCTAAAAAAAAAAAGAACTTAAAAAGCTTTTGGAACTAATGCAAATTTAATAATGTTGCGACCTTAATCAATAAGTTACCAACTAACTCGATATTTGTTACTACAGTAATTTATTTCTATGAAAGGTAGCCTTGGAGTAACAATATAGTTGTCGTACATGTGACCTGTAGGTCATGAGTTCAAGCCGTAGAAGCAACCATTAATGTTTGCATTAGGATAGATTGTCTACATCGGCAAGTGCTAGTGCAAAAAAGAAAAATTGCAACTACAAGAGTATTCTCAACCAGTTTACAGAGTTGGTGTTTTCATCATAACTTAACTGGGAAAAAATGGTAAATGCATAAGTAACAAGTTTCTATCCATAATCATGAAGTCTATGGTTGTCTCTACCACCTACCATATCAGCCCAAAGAAAATTCAAGCAGACAAAATTTGTAAGTGTTCCATTGGAAACACGAACCGTTAATTATCTAAAGACGACATGTTCATAAAAACAAAGACTCAAATTAGGCTCGTTTACCATGTTCGAAGCACAGAATCTTCCAAACGTATACTCCTGGTAAAAGCAAGTTGGATGTTGTTGACCTTCCTAACACCTAAGATGAACAAGAGCAAGAAAGAACATCCTTTACTTCTCAATGATCTGGCTTTCAAGTAAGAACAATGCCCCTTATCATCCCTTGCAGTCACGGCACCATAAATTACAGTGTCTATCAGGGCAGTGAAACCAATTTGTTCATGTAAACCTCGTAAACATCTTACTGAAGATGAATCAAACCAAATGGGAGGCCAAGGCTCAAATGACAGTTGCCAACTTCACAGTCTTGAGCTTGGTGCAACTCAATATTCTCAGCAGGATGCTACTATTTTCTAGTCATCCCATGTTGATGCACCACCCAATCCAATTTCATCGCTTGCTGATGAGAATTGAACAGCAGCAGCACCAGTTACAATATTCTTCTTCTGCTTTTTCTTTTTCGGAAATGTAGCCAAGCCTGCAGCTGCGTCAACATTTTGTTGGTGTGTGTTGTGATTACCGACCTTCCGGCTACTGGTCAATGGATCTGATAGGTCAGAGATAAAAAGATCCAAGAAAGGAGTTTCTCCATCATCGATGGCACTTGCTTTATTTTGTTTAGCCTTCTTACTAGACTTTTTAGCTGGTTCCTTATCCTCGACATCTGAAGCTTTCTCCTTCAAGACTTCACTCTTCTTCTGTTTTTTGTGCTTTCGTTCCTTTCCTTTGTCAAGTTCAATGGGTGGAACCCCCGCGTCAAAATTGGTTCTTTTTTCTGCTTGTACCAACTCCTTCCTCTTAAGGCCTGAAGCTTTATCAAATTCGTTAATCTTTTCCTTTTTGAGCTTTGATTCCTTCTGTTCATCAGGATATGTGAGTACAGTTTCTGCTGTATCAGCAGCATTCTTGCCATTCTTTGAAAACTTGTTAGACTTTTTCACTTTGTCGTTCTCCAGGAAAGTACTCTCTTCATGGTGATCATCTAGCCCTTCCTCCAGTGGTTCACTTCTCTTTTTCTTTTTAAGCTTCCTTTCTTCCTTGCTATCCCGAACCCTGGCAATATCAAGATCACCACTTTCATTTTCGTCATCGCCTCTACCACCCTCTTCCTTTTTCATGGCCTTTTCAATAGGTTTAGCATTGAGAATCTGCAAATTTGGCACTTGTTTTTTGATCTGGCAAAGACAGTCTCAAATTAGTCAGCACATGATATTACATCTTGAGATCCAGAAAAAAACAAAGTATCCACTAACCTTTTTAGCCAAATCTTCCTTTTCAGCAATGGGGTTCCCTTGCAGGTTTAAGTTTTTCAAGTTAACTAGTGAAGACAGCACCTACCATAAAGCCATGAAGCCACATATTTGGCAAGGAAAGTTTGAAGTAAGATAGCTGTCAAAGTAAGGAGATAGGATATATAGCAAACAAAGAAGTGTAAGAAGGGATAAATGAAGTTTACAAAAATGGCTACCTTCAGATCTGACCACTTAATGATCACATTGTTTCCGATGTCTAAGTTCTGTAGTTTTATATTAAAAGCCAACTCACTAGGAAGTGTCTGTAAAACAATGGAGTGGAAGTAAAATTAGAAAAATAAACAGTTTGCGATAATTCAGGAAGCATCTGCAAATCCAGCATAATGGATAATTAGCTATAAGGAACCTACCTTAATATCATTATGAGCAAGTCGTAGCTCCTTTAACTCCGTGCAGGATTTAAGTGAAGAGTCAACACCTTGTAGTTGGCAATTAGAGAGAGATAACTAGAAGACCAGTGCACATATGGTGTTAGGACACGGTAAATGGTAAACGGTAAACACCATAATGAATCATCATGCAGTAGACAATAAACAGGAAATACAAAGTTTCGCTTACTTTTGTTATTGAGTTCATTTTGGCTAGACTCTGGCCAATTCCAGATATTGGATTTCTAGATAGAACTGCAATAGATACCAAAGGCACGAAGACACTTTCAATATAACTGATTAATTGGCAAAAATGAAATACAATTAAATTAATTTAATTTAATTCTGACATTGAATTCAGAAAGGCCGACAACCACACAAAGCTAATCACTATTCATCTAACCACACAAAGCTAATCACTATTCTTCTCGATTCAAAAAGTGGTGGCACAAAAAGTCATCTAGTATCAATCAAACATCACAGTCTTTTACTGTCTAATTAGCACTAGCAGTTTGCCTGATAATCACATAGGGTGAGTAACTGCAACTGCTTACACACCACAAGTAGCAAATTAGATTTCAGAAAAGCCAATGGCGGCTAATACAGTCTCTTGATCCCTCTAAAGTCTTCTCAAGCATGAATTTTCATTATTCAGTATAAAAATCATAAAAGAGATGGTCGAATTAACAACAAACTGATACTGGTCAAGATAAGAAAAATGGCATTAGTTAGGTTATACAAGAGTAGGAGAGGCATCCTAAATCCTAAATTATCTTAATAGCCCAAATCATGTAAACAGTAAAAAGTTTATGATATGGAAAATAAAAGAAAACACTAAAGAGTAAAGATTGTTTTTCTTATTCTTTGACCAAAAGAATACAACTATTCAAGATGTAACTAACTACCAAACCTTCTTATCATATTTATTCCAAACCCTGTTCCCTAAACAGATGATTGGGAGGCCAGCCAATTTCATCTAATTCTTTTAATTAACATGTATCTCTATGGCTGAAAGCTGTCTCAGTTTTAACTTTAAAACCAAATGCCGAGGCATTTAAAATAATAGCAATCAAGGTATAAGACTTTGAGATTTCTCATGATGTATTCTCGTTCTCTTGAGTGGATCTTGGCAATATCATTACAAGTTCAACCTCCAGAAACCCAAAAAGCATCCCCACAATCAGTCACAGTAATAGATTTTTTGGATTTATACTGCCAATGCTATAATTTACTATATTTCCTAATAAGAGAGCATTCTTAATTTTAAGAACTGTGAATCTGTTCTGCTGATCTGTGCACAGTTAGCAGAATAACAAACTGTATATTACACCATGCTCAATCACACACTAATCATTAATTATGAAAATATAAAATTAGAAAAGTAGGAACTCATACCCAATGTATTCAACTCTTTCATTTTATCAAGCTTGCAAATTGAAACAATGTCATTGTCTACCACAGAAAGGAAAAAGTAGGTCAGTATAAAAACCATTTATCCAGCAAATACTAATCTCTGATGGAGAAACATAGTGGTACATACACAGAAGCTCACCATTCAAAATCAGTGCTCGCAAGTTCACAAGACCACTGACCTCATCTATAGATTTGAGCTTGTTTTTTCCGGCGTTCAGTACCTGGTAAACAAGGAAGCGTGTACTAAATACCAAAAACCTTTTTACCTCTTTTAAATCTAAACATTAAAGACCAATCAGTTCAGAATCCATCAACAGATGCTGTAAGAACTTCAAAATATGAAACAAAAACCAAAAAATATTGTGACACAATTGCAGCGGGGTTAGCTTTTCTGATAAGGTAATGCAGTGAGCTTATGGAGGGGGGTCTTTAAGGGAAATGAGAGGTTCGTTAGTATTTTGGCTATAAAGTCGGTGACCGAAAGTGTGGTTTGATGTCACAATACTAAAGGATATGTAGGGACCAACTATTTAAATTATTTAAGAGGGAATAAACAGAAAATTATGGGGGGAGATAAAAAATTAAAGAGGACCATAGAGGACAGCGAGTGGGATGAGGCTGAGGAGGGCTTACAGAATATTTTTTGAAACAAATATACCAATGTCTAATAGATGAATTGGGGTGACAAAAAGATATGGAGTGTGTTGAGAGAAAAATCACTCAAGTGAAACTTTGTTAGATGGAGTTACCAATGGGTGGGAGAAGAGGGAGGAGTAAAATAATATATCAAAGGTGTGCAGTATGAAATTTACTCTTAACTGCAGAAAATTTGAGGAAGCTGTGAATCATCGTGTATTTGCTGCGTAGCATCACATCAATGATATGGAACTTGGCGGTTTTATCTGTTTTATCGTTTAATATGTGTTAGGAAAGACAGTGAATCAAGCATTGTCTAGCTTGAAGAATAACATGGTTATGCTTCTTTTGGCTTATTTGGAAATTGGAAAGCGAAAAAAATGAGGTTATTCCATAATAATGAAAATAATCTGAAGGAGTATGTAAAATCATGTTTGCTCATTTATTTTAAAAACAAAGAAAAAGATAATGAACATAAAAGTCCAACGTAGTACGTCCCAGAAATATAGATGGATATCACAACACTCTTGACTAAGAAATTTATCGCCCCCTCAAGCATAGAAAAATTATAGTTCCTCATTCTGATATGTGAAACTATTGTTGTCCATGCCTGCCAATCTTCACTTCAATATGTTCCACTAATCAACCAATCAATTTCCAAATGCCAAGAAGAAGCTAACACCGAGAAAGTGTCTTTTCAACAAGTATAAATGTGGAAAATGATGTTCTAAGCAAAATTGAGAGAAAAATGTCACTCTTATTCTCTAAACACACAGAAAAAATCAAAAGAAAAGAGAAGTGCTGAAAATAAATCGTGTATAAAAGACTGTATGCAAAAGTTTGAAAAATGGAACTAAGACACTTCAGAATTGGCACGATCAAAATGATAATGATGGCAAGCTAGAAACTCCAATTTAAAGAAGTGCTCAAAAGCAGAAAATCAGTTTACAAAGTATGTTCATAAACAGAAGAATGAAAAGATAGAAAAACATGACCCAAATGCACAACTCACAGTCAGTTTAATAAGTCCTTCAATCCCTTTCAAGCTCTGAAGTTTGTTTTGCACAACAGACAGCCACTTCAAATTCACACATAGCTTCAACCCCTAAATCCAAAATAAAAATCAGATCTTTGGCTGAAACATTCAGTAGTTCAATCTAACTAGGCATTTGGACATAAAAAACATGGTATTTGAAAAGAAAAAAAGAAGTATTATCAAAGTTGTGATTAGATAAGCATTTAACTTGAACAACAAAAACATACCCAATATAGTCCCACAAGGTGATGTGAGTGTACATAGACCTTACCCCTATCCTCCAAAGGTAAAGAGATGCATTTAACTTGAACAAAAACAACATACCCAATATAGTCCCACAAGGTGATGTGAGTGTACATAGACCTTACCCCTATCCTCCAAAGGTAAAGAGATGCATTTAACTAGAACAAAAACAACATACCCAATATAGTCCCACAAGGTGATGTGACTACACACGGACCTCACCCCTACCCTCCCGGAGGTAAAAGGATGCATTTAACTTGAACAAATGTAGAAATTGGGAATACAATCTTCCCCAACAAGGTGAAAGTTCAAACTTGAAACTAACCTTGAAATTTTTTTTTCAAAAAAACAGTCTAATTGTATAACTAAAAGCTGTTTTGAGGGGGGAAATTCATATCCAAACAAGGCACTAAGCAACTAAGCAACCCAAACAAAGGAAGATTCTTTTTAAAAATTTTTACCTCTAGGGAAGTTAAATTGTTAAACCCAAGATCAAGCTTCTGCAAATTTTCAAATTCGCTCAAACAGGATACCTGCACATAAAGATGAAATCTTGAAAACGCAATATGAAATAGCACAAAAATTGAAACTTTTTTTTTTTTGACAGAAACTGGAAATTGTACATCAGAAAGAGCTTTGTGAGTGAGGGTAAGTGATGTAATGGAGCTAGGGTCAGTAGTGTTGTTGTCTTTCAACACTTGCTTTGAGCTCAACACAGCCATGGTGAGTTTGCTGGGATTAGGGTTTGGTCTTATATTCAATTTATTTATTAACTTGCAAATGTTTTAGGTAAGTAACAAAAAAAAAAATTATTTAAAAATATTTATACCTAATTTAGCAATACAAAGATGAGATGTGGTGGGGAGTGCGATTCGAGGGTGGCTGTGGAGGGCTGGTCGATGATACGATACAATAATGTTCGCTAAATTCATTGTTATTTAAAAATAAAAAGTCCTATATTTATGATTGAAATTTATCGAAATTATTAGATGTTTATTATCTAATAACCATATTTAATTTGACTTATCTCTTCAAATGATTAATACGTGACATTATAAAACAACAAAAATAATATAATATATTCAAACATTATATTCATCAAAATAATATAATATGATACAATATATGACAACCATCCAAAGAAAGTGTCAACACATATTTTTGGCATATAAACTTAAAACACCAAAAATAATCAATAGTGTGGAATTACTTTAAACTTATTTCTTAGAGTTTATGAACAAAACAAAATACACATAAATTATTATTTCCTTTGTTTAAAAAATAATGACCTACTTTTCTTTTTAGTTTGTTGTAAAAAAAATTTTGTCAACATTTTAATTTCAGTTTTTTACGTGATATATTTAACACCATAAAATTAAAGAACATTTTGGTACATTTAATATATCTTTAATTTAAGACTATAAAATCAAAAAAATCTTTTTTATTTTTTAAAATTATATGCTAAATTAAACTAAATCATTCTTTTTATAACGAAGAAAATTTATTTTTTTCGTGAATTTCATACCTTAAATATATATTTTTCCTTTATCTACTTAAAATATCTCTTTATATATTAGAACATTGTGCTATTGATTGAAAATAAATATCTCCTCTAACTCAATATCGAAAAGTATTTTAATTATTATAAAATAAATAATAATTTAAATAAGTAAATAAAATAATGAATAGTTGAAATATAAAACTCGCGGAAAATGCCTAGGGATATTTTCCTTTCTCCAATCTGCAAATGATAATTGGTTGATGACATACATATCAATTATCAACCAAAAGCTTCAATTTTACATATGAGTTCAGTTTCACACATACGAACTGAAATGGTGCTACCATTGTGTCTTCCCAATCACTCTCACCTTCTCTTCCCTTTAAGCTCGTTCGATTTCTCTCCTCCGCCACCGCAACGCCGCCGTGCTCGGCCCAGAGTCACGACTGCACTATCAGTCCTCAAAACCTCTCGACCCGGTAACGAATATATAATGTTTTATTGAAAGAATTTTGAATTTTGTAACTACCCATTTGAGCAAGTTGCGGTTTTTCGTCTTCTTGTGCACTTTTTCTGAAAGCATTGTGAAAATTTTAACTACCCATTTGAGTAATTTGCGTTTTTTCTTCTTCTTGGTCAAGTTATCCGGTAGCTGAAACTCAATAGTTACCTTTTCTGAGAGAATTGTGAATTTTATGACTACCCATTTGAGCAATTTGTGATTTTTCTTCTTCTTGCGCCAGAAACCCGGTAGCTGGAAACTCAAGAATAATACTTTTTGAAAGCATTGTGAATTTTGACTGTCCATTTGTGTAAAAAAAATTAATCTTCTTGTCACAGTGAGTGAAGTCGCAGTGGATGACGTTCTTCGAGATTTCTTGAGGGAAAGAGAGTTAAATGGGGATGTTATTTCGAGAATTTCTGATAGAATCTGGCTGAGGAATGTGGCTGGTTTTGATTCTGCAGAAGCTGGAAGTGGGATTAGTGAGCCTACCCAGTCAGAGGAGGTATGTTCTTGATTACCCTTTTTCTCTTTCCGAGTTTTTGTATTTGCTTGCTTGCATTTGAAGTTTGAAACAAAAGGATGCCAATGCAGGTATCAGGGGAAGATAATGAAGGTGGGTTTTTGAAGTTGAAAAGTACCAAAGAGTGGCTTTCAGGTGATGCCACGGCGCCAGTTAATAAAAAGAGGACCCTTAAGGTGTTCATCAATAAGTTTTTGTTCTTTTTAATGATGTTTTGAATATTGTGATTCATGAGTAGTTAGATTTTTGCTATTGATGCTTCTAATGATATGCACAGGAAATACAAGATGACAGGGAAAGAACGAAAAGGCTAAACTTTCTCAGATATGAAGCTGTACGTCCCGGTCAAGCATCTAACGTTCTTGCTATTTTATATTCTTAAGCATTTATAATTGCATAGCATTGGAATTCAAATACCATTGATTTAGAAAGTGGAGACTCTACTCATAATCTTTTTTGCTGGCCAACATCCTTATGACCTTATTGTGGTTCATGTTGTTTTATTTACTTTTGGTGAAAGGTTGTCCAAAAGAAAAGGGGCTTCTTGATATTGCATTTGCCAATTTTTGACGTCTTAGATGGAGTACATTGTTAACACCCGGAGATTTTTCTTCTGTGTTTGTATTATCTCCTACTTCCAAAAATCTTTGTATCGTTATTGGAGAAAACGGGATATACTGTAGAATTTTATTGATGAAAGGTAGTCTGAATGGTTCTATGAGCACCTACACTATGCATGCTTAGTGCGATCTGTTCAATGATCTATATAATAAGTATTTACCAACTTTTAAGAGTAAAATGAGTAGTTAGGGGCTGTTACTTGCATATGCTCACTGGCTGGACTTCTTCAGGTGTCTCGTAATAATTTTTGTCATTAAGCATGAAAGATGCTAGTTCTCAAGTAGAAGACACCATTGTGTTTACCTGGATAAAAATCCTGCTGCTCCAAAGTGTATGTAAAAGTACAAGGAAAGGATTTCAAATGTTATTCTCTGACTATGAAAACATGGTATACTGAAGTTGTATCCAATTAAAAGCGAATATCTTCGTTGAAATGCCCAACACAGATGTCTGCAAATGAATTAAACTACGTTTTGTTCTTAATGTACAAGGTTTAGATCATTTTCTGTTCCTCTTGCAGCTTAAGAGGGAGCTTCTTTTCTTAACGGTGGGCATTGGGACTGCTTGCAGTGGATATTGTTTGGTAGTTTTATCAGTCCAGGTATTTGGTAGATTTTTTTTACATGTTCGTAGGTCATGAGGCATTCTATAATAGAAGGCATACAGTGTTTCCTCACAACCATTGGTGGCTATGCTTAGTTGTGCTATATTTATCTAAATCTTCACTTGAGCTAGGAAAGCAGTGGAGACCACATGCGTGTAAATCACAATCAGTGATTGATTTACTGCAATTGGGAAAGCGTACAATGGAAAGGGAGCCACTGAGTTGATACTCTCTTACAGTTACTGTTCTAATAATAAACCACCCAACCAACTTAGTAGAATAACTTCTGTTCCAATTAAACGTTCTTCCCATTTCTACTGCTTTCTTGACTAGAAAAAATTGGTTTTGTTTTGTTAACCTTTTTCACTGGGTTATTTATCTTGTTCTACCTTATGAAAGAGGTTTCAGGTTAGAAATATTTGCATCCACAGTGGACTGACAGATTTACTTATTCAATCTGTAGGCTGCTCTGAGCTATGCAACAGGAGTTGTTTTCAGGTTTGATTTATAACTATTTTTAACTCCATCTATCCTGTTTACCGATCCTTATAGTACTTGTAAACAACCCAGTTTGGCACATTTAGGCAGTTAGAAATGGATAGGTTAGAATATCTAGAAATATGCTTTTACATCATCTAGACCTTACAAGTATGTTTATGGTAGAATCTTTACATTCAAACTACTCTTTTGTTTATGTTTCCATAAAATCGGCTGCATCATCTTCAATTCAGTTTATTTCTCTGGGTAATGTTGTCTGTAATTTCTTATGCAGTTGCCTGTACTATCAGCTCCTCTGCCAACATGCAGACAACCTCTCACAAGAGACAGTTCCTGATATTTTCACGAAAAAGAAACTTAAGAAGTAATGTCATAACTTAACAGTGTTTCTGTTTCGTTTTTCTCCACATAAGAATGGTGAACTTGATTGATTGGGTGATCTAATATTTCTTCCCCTCAGAATTGGAATACGAAGTGAAGATCTGCAGGATTTTTTTGAGAGATCTGTTAAAGGCAGCAGCATTGCTCTTTCATCTCCCAGGCTTGTGATTCCTGCTGCAATATATGGATTGTGGGAGTTGTCTCAGCATTTTGCCCATGATCTATTTGATTTTCAGGTAATGCTGTGTACATTTACGACATTTGAATTAACACTTATTTATACCTTTAAAATCTTGACTTATTTATGCTATCCTCTGTTTGATTCCTCTGATTGTGGCTGTCCATCAGTTAATGTGACATATGTTTGGGATCTTAACAGCTGATTCCTGCCATGGTTGGGTTGTTTGTATATAAAGCAGCTTGCCTGGTGCAAGTCTATAGGGACAATGAAGACCTTCAATTTCTTTTTCCTGGGAATGAAGAAGGGTCCAGTGACTGAATCTGGAATATGTTAATAATAAATGTTACTTGTTGATGCCATGGCAAAGTTGGATGCCTACCTGACTACACCTTCTCGGTAATGACTCTTCCTAAAGCTTTTAGTCATCTCAAAAGTTTTGTGGATACCAAAAACCACTGGTTGAGGACTTCTCTCCTTTCAATTTATGATCCATTTGAAGTTCTAGAGAATTGACCACCATGAACTTTCCAATGAATGCAATTAAGAATCATTTTAAAAGAAGTTGGAAACATACCTCAAATACTTCTTTTTTTTATGGTAAAGATATATACGTACTCGGAAAAACTTTAAAAATTTTACATGATATTTTTCTTATATATTAGTGCAAGTAATTGGAAATATGCACTTATTATTCAACGTACCTCGCAATACTATATACATAGTTAATTAGCTATACAGACTTATTTGTGTGCCTGTATTACTCACTGGTAAACGTTACTCTGTCAAAGAAGTTTCTGCACTAAAAAAAGACTGTGTTTCCTTAGTTCCGTAAAGTTCTTTGAGGCCAACAGTGCTTTGATTCTTTTTGCACTTCTGATATATTTGATGCTTCCTACAACAACATACCCAATGCAATCCCATAAGTGGGGTCTTGGGAGGGTGATGTGTATGGAGCTTTACCCCTACCTTGTGAAGGTAGAGAGGTTGTTTCCATTGGTCCTTCGGCTTAAGTGTAAAGCATATCAAATCAGGTATGAAAAGGAAATACATTAGTGAAGAAACCATGCTGAAAATAATGGAGAAAAGAACAGTAGCAGCAGCAAATAATGCGATAACCAAAAGGAAGGGAAATAACAAGTAATATTAAAATCGAAGAAATATTTAATGCTTCCTCACTCCCAAACTTTATGATGAGACATCTTGGAGATTTCATCATACACATCATGCGTTAGGATGTAGGTGCCAACAGTCTGCTATGGCAAGGGAGTAGTTTTTGCCTACAGAGGAGCAATATGTGTAATGTGAGTATCAGAGATACTATTGAAGTAATTGAGATGCCAAGTGGTTATGTTGTAGCACTTTTTTAGCCTAGAAGAAACACACTGGATCTAAGTGAATTGATTATGAAGATGGGGAATGACTTGGCAAAGCAAGCATCATGTTCTCATAAATAGTATCTAGAGGAAGAGCTTTGTTGTTGCTTATCATCACACACACACATATAGAGAGAGAGAGGGGTGGTGGTGGTTTGTTAGCCATACTACATAAGTTAGAAGACTTAGTAATTTCAGTGGTAAAATGTAGCATCTGAAGTCCCCAAATATAGAACAGATGATTATAGAGCACTAAGGTAGAGTTCAATTAGTACCACGAGGGATAGATGTAGAGAGTGTTTTTTGTTTGTTTTTGGGATAGGTATAGAGTAGAGAAGATGCCCCAACCAGATAGTTCTTTGATTGGGCTAGAAATTTCAAGTGCAATTTTATCATATCAGATAGGAAGGACATTTGCTTATGGTTGTGGGGCATGATGATTCTGGAAACTTTTCTAGTTACAAATGAAACCATAGTATCTGTATAACCCAACATTATCTTTTCCTCTCTAATAGAAGTATCTTAGCCACCATTTTCAAACCATGAGCTGTTCATTGAGTCTAAAGTTTTGGCTTCTTCCATCTCACCATTCTTTTTATGCGCATTTCTCTTCTTCTCCTTTCCCATTTCTTCCAAAATTAGTATCAGATCTGATGAGATTCATCGGTGGTTGGCTGTGGCAAGTTTGATATCCCAGATTCCACTCAAAATTTAAGAACTCTGAGCTTTGCAGATATACCTAAGGAATGGGCTCTGCTAAATAAGAGAAATTTGAGAGATTGATTGTTCGAGTCATAGCTGCAGACAGAGGAGGAAAATCCAAGTAACTGTTATATCATGCTCGACCTACAACAGAAAAAGGTTAGCCAAGTGACTCAAGAAGACATGAACAGTGAACCAGATATTAGTAAAAGGATACTTGCTTCTTTCACCTTGGCATGATGTATGGTTAGGTACATTTCATGTTTTCGAACCCTACCAAAGACGAAAGTCTAGTATTTAAGTGGAGAAGGGTCGAGAGACAGACCCATTATCCTTCGAGTTTCAAACTCTGCGCCTCTGGACCTTGTTATTTCTCGATTATCAAACAGAGATAATGCATTTGTCACCATGTATTGCGGTGTGTGATAAGGAAGAAGAGCTTCGTGAATGTTATTTCAGATGAAATATACACTAGATTCTGTGCCATAGCATCATTACCTAAACTTGAAATTGCTTGTAGGGTAATGTATCACGTCTCTACTTTTGCTGTTTTGAGGTTTGGATTTTACATTCTATTTTGATCTTACTGTTAATGATCATGCCATAGAAACAAGACTCTGTCTTTTCTTTTGCTCTTTAACACCACTTCTTCTGCAGCCTAACAGAGAGTAACCAACAGACAGCAAGCTGAATTTTGCAGAATTGGACAAGCTTTATGATGTCTTGCCTGTTAAGAAAGCAGGATCGAAGGGATGAATATTTCACTGCCAGGCTTCGAGAGTAAAAAGTTCATTCGAAAGATTGATGATAGACATCCACAGAACATTTTGTAGAGACAACTCTAGTAGAGTGATGTATAGAATATATATATAGAGTATTGTTTACAAAGTATTTGACATGTTCTCCATTTCCTCTTAAGCATCTTTGTGAGGGCTCATGGGGAACAACTTAAAGAGTGTTGTGTTTTAGTTTGATCCTACTTCATGCGACTCCTGCAAGTGTTAATATATTCTTGGTTGTTTCCCCTTTTTGATTTGAGTCACAAAGTGAATTATCTTTATTGTGTGTTTCTTCACCATCTTTGAACCGGTAAGTGAGGATTCCTGTAGCCGATCCAACTTTTTTGTAATTGAAGCGTAGTACACAAGTCTTTTTTTTGAAATAGAGTTTTGATGATCGAAAAAGGGTTTACATTTCAGCTGTCAATAATCTTTTGAAAGATTATAAACTGAATTTGAAATGGCATGAAGACAATTGTTCTTTGCGTTGGCGGAGACAAAGTTAAGATTTTTAATTTATGTATTCTGAATACGTTTTTGTTTACTATATAGTAACTTATGGTCTTTTAGCTTATAAGTCTGGTTTGATTTAACTATTTTATTATTATTTTTATCAGTATTATATTTTCTAATTCTTAAAATACTCCTCCAATACAAAATCCTTGTTTCCTCTCCATTCCATTTATATGGTTGGTTTTCTCCTTGTATATAATTTATAAATTTTTATTTAAACTAATTATGAAGACATATTAGTCATGTTAACATGAAAATTGCTTATCATTTCTTCTTTTATCAAAATTTATCATTTGTTTCAATATAGTATTTAAACTAACAATTAAACACAACGAGTAACAACAATCCAAACAAGATGTAAGTATATCCAAAGAGTTGAACTATTTTATATACCTCATTCATTTACATTTGTTTGTCATAGTTAAGTATTATTTACACAAACAAAATTTTTACTATAATTTTTTAAAATAATTTGAATAACTAATAATTGTGACTTTCTTTTAAAAAAATTTAAAAATTTCAATAAATTTTATTCATCACTTCCACTACAGAAGAGACACTTACATTACAATACGCAGCCTATTAGCATCAATCAATCCATCGATCGGATATTTCTCTTCTGCAGAACCCTACCCCCCACACCCCACACCCTAGCAGCCATTCTTCAATGGCGAATTCTCAGAGACGGCCGGCGGCATTGGATCCCGTCTACTATCCGGTGGTAGCATTGACGTTAATCCTCGTCGCATGTGTTGACTTCTGCGACGCCGTCACGGTTGTCGACGTTTACCGGCTGGTTCAGTATGATCTCTCCGGCGTCCCCTTCGGATCTCGGCTCGCTACTCTTAATCACCACGCCGGCTCGTCGTTCTTCGCTTCTACTTCTACTGTAGATCTCTCTCGTACTGTACTCATGCTTCCTGTTCGTGAATTGGACCTCGATCTCATTAAAGGTGCGCTGCTTTTATATGCTGCTTGTAATCTTTAAATCTTCATTTTCAGTACATATAAGCTTAGAAGATGAAATTGGTGTTTGATAGTTGCTTTTATTATTAGCCGTTTAGCTAAGTAGCTCGTTCGTTATTGTCAATGATTTTTGAATGCTGCAGAGTTTTGACTAATTGAACGAGGTTCAGATGCTTCTTTTTTTTGCTTCCAAGTATGAGGTTCAGCCAGTTTTAATAAGAAAAAGTATTCTTTTAGTAGTTGCTTTAATAGGTGCAATTGCGGTAGCAATAGAAAGTTTCTGTTGATACTCGAAGTTGTTGTTTTAACCAAATTATAACTACTTTTAAAGAGTGTTTTATTCATTCAATAATGGCATTATGCTCCAAAGCTTTGAAGATGAATTTGGTGTTCCGAAGTTGCATTTACTAGCAATGGTTATATTTTTGATAGCAATCCTATATATCAAATGAAACTATGCTAAGATGAGGGAGCTAGCTAACAAAGTCCAGAAAATGATCACTGCTATTTATAGGGGTTAGGTTGCTCTAGCTAAATAAATTAAAAAGTAAATGTCTAGTTTTAGGGAGTGGTTTGGGGATGAAATTTCATTGAGACTTCTATTGTTCCTTTCTGGGAGGATCGTAGTCCAGACTTCAACTCTCCGAAATTAAGCCACTTTTCCCTCCATTAAACTTTTGGTCTAATCTTTGCCACCACCAATAGAAAAGTCTCTTTTTTTGTCCTTGATGCCTAGTGAAACTTCAAACTGAGAATATTTTTTAACTATAGTTAAAAGTTGAGGGGTAAATTTGGACTTCTTTTCTCGAACAATTGGACACGGAGTCCACCTATTTCACATTGGAGCTGCTTCGTTAATTACAAGGTCAAATACGAGACGATTTGCTAACAGCAACTGTATAGAACAACGCTGAGCAATTTCAAGTAGAACAAGGGGCAGATTTGGACCAGAAAAAATTAAGGCAGAAGTCATTTATGCAACTATATGCTTTTAAGCACTTAATCAACTTGGACGTACAGAAGGTTTTACTTTAGGAAATGACAGTATGTTGACAATGCTGATTAAAATATATCCTACAAAGAAAGGGCAAACTGATTTGAGAGTGCTTCAGGAACAGTCTAAGATTCTGGTGTATTCTCAAAAGTTGAATTACTTTGTAAACAAGTATTTTCAGCAGTGGGGCTCTCCTTTCACCGTCTGGGACATTGAGTTCTAGTGTCACAAAAACATGAATGTGTGACTACTACCTTATTATTTGAATTGATTCCCTTGTATTGCACTTTTATATTTTCTTTTCATGTTCTCCGCCTTGGAATTCGTTTTTAATGCGATAAGTCTGCTAAAGTACTTCTCATTTACTTTTCTTGAAGTGCTTGATCGTTGTTGACTTGTTCTGATATAATTGTTTTGTTTGTTGTATTGCTAACTCTGCTAAAGGGAATAATAAATTTTGACTGTTGCAGAAAAAAAACTTATTCCAGAAATTCATCTTAAAAGATATTTTGAAAGAAAAAAAATTAAACCTAAAAGTTGATTGTATAACATAATTGAGTACTTATTTTTAGTGATTTTTCCCAATTCTTCACTCTCTCATCTAATGGCTTTGTTCTTCCTATTTCCATTTTATTGCAGAATACATTGGACAGGGGAAGCTGTTAGGGGGCTTACTTCTTTTACTGCCGCCTCAATTTAGTCCAGAAAAAGTAGAGAGTGCAGTTGATGTTGATGAAGATTTTGACCTTCTGAGAAATAAAGTGTCTGAGCTGGAACGGTTGCTTATACATGCTAACATTCCGGTGAGGCAAACACATCCTTGATTATCTTTTTTTTTTTTTTGCACCTGGTTATGTGTTTAGTGGTGTAATGCATGAGATTCATACTCCTTTATCATGTTCCTAGAGATGCCTTTGACCTTAGTCTAGGGGCCTGTTTGGTTTGGTTTATTCTAGCTGACTAGCAGATTTAATCAGGATTAATTAAATAATTCTTTAATCATTAGCGGTTTCCCTTTTTATATTTTTGGGAAAATCAATTTTTAGTACTAGTAACCAACTAATATTGGGTGATAAAAAATGAATGTCTAATCATTTTTAAGTTATGAATATGAACATTCAGAAGTAGTTTTAGTATTCAATCCTAGTAAAATCCTAAATTGTTGTATATATAATAGGAGCAGGGTGGCTTAGTATGATAAAAACAGAATGTCATAGATGCATTGACTGTTATTTGGTGTGGATTATGAGGGGAAGGTTATCTTTCACTTATGGAATATTTGCCTTTGACTTCCTTTTCGCAAGGATGAGATAAGTATAATATTCTGTTAAACAATATCCATATTTACAGTCCATCCTTCCAATTGTTCATAGAACAAAAGCAAATTGATCAATTTTAGTTGCAACTCCCTGTGCCTTATATGAACTAATCTAGTTATTATCATATCGAAAAAGTACTATAGAGCCTAATTTTAATTAGAACAAGGAGTTGAAATTTCCATAAAAGATAAATGTAGTGTATGCTTTGTAGATTCTTTACCTTTTGGTTTACCCCCTGTATATGGCTTTTTGGTCATGTTTATTAATGAAAATATTATTTACCTGATAAAAAAGTGTAGTGCATGTGACCTGTGACTCTATAAAAGTACCGAGGCGGAGAACATGAAATGTGACTTTTCACAAACATAGGAAATGTGACTTTTGGTTTTGGATAGAGTTTTTAATTTTGTATTGCTTATCTGCTGACTTCACCAGACTTCTCTTGCGTGGATTGCATTTTGCATCTTATTCATGTTGAAACAATTCAACCTTTGTGATTGTACATGATACAAATGTAGTGATTGCTTAACTGTATGATATTCTCTTCCAGTATCCTGTGTATTTTGCTTTTGAGGACGATAATATCAATTCTGTACTAGCTGAAGTCAAGAGAAATGATGCTAGTGGTCAACCTGCAACTGCTACAACAGGCGGGTAAGTTTGTCTCATTATTATTGTTGAGAGAGAAGTTGCCTCTTTTGCTTTACGACAAGTTACTAAAACATGGCAATATTGGACTGATGTCCTACAGATCTCTAAATACAGTCTGATTAATTTGTTTCCGTTGTTAATGTGCTTGTTAAATTTCATTACTGTCTGCGGTCTCCATCATAAAATTAAATGCTTCTGTTCATCTTTATTCTTCAGCTAACTCTTCAGATTTTGAACTGATAAGTTGGATTACTATCAGTAATCTGTCTACTGGACACATGCTTGTCTACACAAAGATAGAAAAAGACGAAAAGAAAAAATATAACTACATCAGAATATTTGGCAACTAGTTGATTGAGCATAGATATTTATTTGGTTTGGTTTTATTTTTATAACTTGTACAAGTCGTAAATGTCAAATATTAAAGTAAATGATGAAATTGTGAATAAAGTTGCTTTGAAAAGAAAAGCATCTAGTGTGCTGTAAAAATTTAAGGTATTGCAACTGTTGAATGATTTTTCAGTTACTATCTATTAAGTTTATCAACTAATTTTATGTCCTTGGAAGGAAAATGTGTCAGAGGACATGGAGCAGAATGAGTATCAGATATTTGGCATATTGTTTCTGTCATTGTGGTTCAGTTTGAATTGTCAAACTGGTTTTACTTTCTCTTGCTAATGATTCGACTGATCACATGTCTACAGATACAAGCTTGTTGTTGCTGCCTCAGGTCCTAAGAAAATTGCATCTCCCACCATTACAAATATTCAGGTTCTAGTTCACCTTCTGAGAAATTTGATTTACTATGACATTTTAAGTTGATGTTTTTTCTAATGACATTGACCTCTCTTACTAGCCAAAAATGTAAACATTCTTGACAGCTAAAATTTATCTCCCCTTTCGCTATCAATTGTGGTCATTTTCTCTGAGATTTTATAGGAACTACTGCTTTGCTTTAATGTAATTAGCAATTGATGAGATTGAGGAGGGAATTTTTTGTTTAGAGGGGATGCAGGTGTCAACAAATTTAATTCATAGCTGATAGCCCGTGGTTTACTTGATATTGTTAGTGATGGCATACTCACTATCTATGGCTTATGACTCTAGAAGCAAGGAAAAGTAATAAGCTTTTCCGTAATTCTGATGATTCTCATCTGGCTGGATGTTCAGATCTTGTGGTCCAAGCACTATGAAATATGAATACAATATGTGATGGCATACTTGCTATATCTGGCTCATCACTCCAGGAAGGAAGCATAAAGCTATCCCTCAACTATATGCATTTTGATCGGATGTCCTATCTACTACAAGTTGCTAGCTGCTACCCAAGCAATAGGAAAACACATTTAGAAGTCCAAATTAATCCTATAGTAACTAGACTATATATGGTTACTAATATGTATATAAACATCGTTCATATTGATGTCAATTTAGGCAAGGAAGTGGACATGCTCTACTTGTTTCATTTTCCCATGTAGAGAAGATATTTTTCTTTCTTTGGTTGCCAAAGTTTTCCACATTAATTTAGGTAGTTGGAAATGTTTGCAGTACTCCATTTGCACGCAGAAGATGTTGTGAATATTGCAAATTCCTCTGTAGTTACAAATATCATTTGACGTTTTGGATTTCCCTATTTATTCAATCATATGATTTAGATAATTGCTAAATTATTCCGTTTTATAATTTGACTGAAAAATTATTTAAATATTTCATAGATTTATTTCCCTGTTGTGGCAAACCAAAATTTTGTTCTACAGTAATTCTCTAAATTATTTCTTGAATTAATATAGGAGAGATACTATCTAAAATATGCTCTGGTTAATAGCTAGGTTAATCAATAAAGTTAAAAAGTAGTTACCTGCTAGTTGGAAGTTAATTCATTGTGCATTTATTATCAGGGATGTTTACATTTTTCTTTGGGGGTGATTTCAGGGATGGTTACCAGGGCTGAAACTTGATGGAGACTCAAGTCAACTCCCTACTATTGCCATAGTGGCTTCATATGACACGTTTGGGGCTGCACCGGTAAATGATACTTGCGTTAAATTTTGAGCTGCCACTATCCATTCTACAATTAATCACTTATTTCTATGGTAAAATCTACAGGCATTGTCAGTTGGAAGTGATAGCAATGGAAGTGGTGCTGTGGCACTTCTTGAGATAGCTAGGCTGTTCTCTGTTCTGTATTCAAATCCTAAAACAAGAGGTAGATATAACTTACTTTTTGGATTGACGTCTGGTGGGCCTTATAACTTCAACGGAACTCAGAAGGTGCACTACTCCTTCCTGAGCATTTTCTATGCATAAGTTGCAGTTTATCTTGCTCTGTCTTTTCAATCTGTAGTTTCTTTCTCTTCAGTGGCTTCGAAGTTTTGACCAACGTCTACGAGAGAGTATCGACTATGCCATTTGCTTGAATAGTCTTGGCTCCTTGGGCAATGAGTTACATCTTCATGTTTCAAAACCTCCTGAAAACACATACATACAACAAATATTTCAGGTATGGGATGATTGCATCAACTGAAAGAACCTTGGAGCATTTCAATTTTTGTTACTTCTACCACAATCCTTTATAGTCTAAAAGTCTATGTTTGTAGGGTTTCTCCAGTGTAGCAGAAGAATCGGGGCTTCAAGTTGGCCTTAAGCACAAAAAAATAAACATCTCCAGTCCTCGAGTAAGCACACATCTCTTATTATCTGTTGGTCAGGCCTGTTCTTTGATGTCATGTATATTCTGACCCTTTGGCCAGGTTTAGAGCCTCAGAAATATCTTTTGGGAAAAATGATATTTGGGGCATTGAAGACTGTTTTCTGATGTTTCATAAAAATGAAAAAAAAAAACACTGTTTTCTGATGCGGTGATGGAATTTCTGTTTTCATGTCGAAGTAAAAAAAAAATTAAGTGTTGTTTTTGTGTGAGAAATTGACTACTGCATAGTTGGAGAAATTATTCCTCTTTCCTCTGAATCAAAATTGGACCGAATTTAAGCAGATTATTTTTGTGAAAACTTACAGTTTGCCAGTCTATGGGATCAAATTTGCTTACTATTTTCCTATTTAACCGATTTGACAATTTTGGCCATGGTACAACTCCTTGTTAGTGTGTATGACATAGTGTTCTGCTAGTTGAGGTTGGGTTTGTGCTTGGTTGCATTTCTGGTGACATTTGTAACAAGAGCAATAGTACTCAAAAATGAGATTATGTCAGTGGCAGAATCTGTCTGGTCACAATCACAGAGTGTTTGCTGGTTTTAGGTTTTAGTAGTGCAGTTATAGTAAACTGGTAATTTAGCGGCAATCCAATGTTCTGGCATCTGAATATTCTTTTTCTCCTTCAAACATCTTCTCCTTGGCTGCTAATTATATGCCAACATGAATCTCACGGGTTCATATACAAAGTAAACTGCAACATAAAGAAAAAGGGATCCCCAGGAACAGTTTCTTCGAACTTCTATGCAGCATTCTCTCTTGTGAAGGAGGAAACCTTCCATCTGATCTTATGTTGGGGTAGAGTTGAGATTTTCCCAGCTCATTTGTAGCTATATTACAGGTTCCCATTGATAAATGATTAATTGATCAGTATTAACACTGATCGTCGATCGAGCAATAAGTTATTGAGCTTTGTTCTGTAGTTGAATATCAGTTACTCATGCCATTTTGACTTGTTTTATTTCCTTGCAATGCCTTGTGTAATAGTTTCTGTGCTAAAGCTACTAAAATAATGTAGGTAGCCTGGGAGCATGAGCAGTTTTCTAGGCTGAGAGTCACTGCAGCAACAATTTCTGAACTTTCTACTGCACCTGAATTCTTAGAAGGCACTGGAAGTTTGTCTGACAACAGGTGGTGCTTTGGTACTGAACTCCATATCCTATTTTCAAACTTCTTTTGATTGCAATTAGCTGAAATCCTTGTTTTCTGTTCTCAGACGTTCTGTAAGTGAAGCCTCAATCATTCGAAGTGTCAAGCTTGTTGCTGAAAGTGTAGCAGTAAGTATCTACATCTTTGCCACCAAACCTGTTCCAAACAAGATGAGATAATAATGATAGAAGTCTAATTTTATTAATCATCAAACAACCAACCTCCAAGTGACATTTTCTTCTTTTTGAGAAATAGACAACTGTGACCGAACTGTTATAACTTGGAAAATGAAAAGGGGAGGCTTCTTTGGCCTCTCACGGGAACTTTTATGTGTGTCACTTCTACATCTTTCTCTTTTTGTTAAGATATCCATTGTGTTTAATGTTCTACATGCATACAGTCTTATACATAATCAACATAAACCTCAAATTTAATTTACATAAACAAGATAGTTTAGAGAACCATATCTACATCGTCATTCTATGACTTCATTTAATCGAAAAAATACTTTCATTTGAAGGTCTCTTCATGTTTTCCACAAGAACATTTAAGCTCTGGTCAATTCCTGGAAGTAGTTTTCTAGCTCATTAGTTAATTATCTACTATTTTATTGTTGTTGCACCTTTTCTTTAATTGAGTCAGATGAACAATACGAGAATTTTACATGATTTTGTTGAAGCATATCTGTTAAGGATCTTTAGGATGAGGATAAATCTAACGATTTCAGGATATATATTTATAGAACTATAAGTTAGGAGTCTCAAAATTTTGATTTGTATTCCTTGTTATCACATTTGGACCTATAATGTCCTGGATTAGTTGTAATTGTTTAGGGGAAGACATCTTGTGCTTTAGGTTTTCTTTTAATATTTCTTTTAGTTCAGGCCAGTTATTTCCCCCCCTATTTGTTGTGAAATTAATATGGAGTACAGAGTTCCATGTGCCATTCTCACTGATGGTGCAACAATGTTTTGTCTATTGTTTATATTCTTGGGGTGTGCTGTATGTAAGATGTTTTGGTGGTAGGATCTCTGTTTAACATGTTTTAACTCATATAGAACAGATAACTTCAGTATGCTATATAAGGTGTTTGATTAACTAGTTTATGATTTCTAAGAAAATCTTCAAATACTTCTCTGAAAAAGAAAATCTTTCTAGATTATCATTTGGACACACTATTTTGCAGCCTTGTGCCTTGTTATTTTTTATATACTTTCTGTTATATAAACTGAGTATGAAATGTTGCTTATCATCTCCCCGATGAGGAATATCTTTTTTTTTACATTTTGTTAAATGATATGGTTGTTTTTCTGTCTAACAAGTATCTATGTATAGAGACATATATACAGCCAGGAAGGAAAAGGCACCAATATATTTGCAGACAATAGTAGTTTAGCTGTCAATCCTTCCTATGTACGGTCCTGGCTGGACCTTGTGTCTACTACTTCTCGAGTGGCGCCTTTTCTTTCAAAGAATGACCCACTCATCATGGCACTGCAAAAGGTACTACCATCCTTTCTTTGAAATCTTTTAAATTCTGTTAACATATAGAGACATGTCGATGCACATGCATCACTGTCACTAATGCTCGTGGCTGGTCATTCCACACTATTAGATAATGCGTCTTTTGTTATCCTTTTTCCTTTCCTTGATAGTATAAATAATTAACCCTGGATCCCCTGTTCTTGCCCCCTCTCATGACACAAACTCTGAAAAAGGATGTCCTCCTTTCGAAAACAATGAGTATAATTGAATAGGTCGTCATCAATGAACCCACAAAATTTTGTTACCTTTGTCAAAAAAAAAACATGAACCCACAAAATTTGAGTTCAAACAGAGCCGGTCACACATATTTCAGAAAATTTATGGACTAATATACACACGAAAAAATCAAGATAATCCTGAATTCTTGTTTCATGACACAAACTCCAAAAAAAAAAACATCCATCTTTTGAAAACAATGAGTATCATTTAATAAGTCGTAACTAATGGACACACCAAATTTAAGCTCAAACGGAGTCTGTCACACATTTCGGAAAATTCATGGACTAATACACACACAAAAAACAATGTATGCCTTTCATGAACAATGAGTATCTTTTAGTAGGTCGTCATAAAATGAACCCACAAAATTTGAGCTCAAACTGAGTCAGTTCAATATATTCTAGAAAATTTATGGACTAATACACACGAAAAATCGAGATAATTCTGAAAAATCCTGTTTCGTGGCACATAAACTCTAAAAAAAGTGACATACGCCTTTCAAAAACAATGAATATCATTTAATAGTCATGCCAATGAATCCAACACAAACAAAGTTGGATAAGGAAAAGAGGAAAAAGTACAAGCTCTTGCTTCTCAATTTCTGAATGTGCATCAAAACTTTTGTTTCTGGGAGTCAGGATTAGAATTGAAGCATACTTGCGTGTTAATTGAACACGCATTACACCCATGTCTTTGTCATGTTGTATGGTGAACATATTCTTGCTTCACAGCTCTCCAATAACTACAAAATGGATTTAAAATCGTTAGACATGGATGATATCACAAATTGTTTAACACACTCCGATCAACTGGCAATGATTTGTTCTTTTTATCCATTATACAGTTCCCTCTTACCAAGCCTCAAATAATTCGAAGATAGATGTGACATCTTTCACATGACTGACTGGTGTTGTAAATTCTAGCAGTTCAAAAATTTTAAAATATTATTACAATAGCATGTCCTAATTTTCAGCTAAGTCAAACTGTACTATATAAATGTCTTTTGGGAATACATCTTACGCATTTAATATCTTTTAGAATGTTTAGCAGTTAGAAGTAGCCTTTGATTTGAAGAAATGACTGTTAACGTAAGAAGAAAAAAAGACCTGGACTCTGATTTTGAAGAGAATCAGTTCTTGTTGATAATGGTATATCTGGTACCATGTGAGCTCCTCCTTTAGCTTCTGCTAGACCTTCCCTTGTATCATGGTTGGAGATGAAGTTTTGGTTAAATGAGGCTTCAAACATTTGGTTACTTTCAAACGAGTTGGCCTATTGGTGTTATGCACATGTTTGACCTATTATGGCCTCCCCTGGATGTAAACTTTTGACTATTGGTCATTAAGCAGATTTTGGTTCTGGTATATCATATTTAAGGCTTTACTAATTATCCAAAAAAACTTAAACTAGTTGGTCTATTGGTTTTATGCACATGCTTGAGCCATTAAAGTGCCCCTTGGCATTTAAGCTTCTAACTATTGGTCATCAAGCAGGTTTTGGTTCTACCACAAAATATGTTTTGGGGGCTTTTCTTTGGAAAAGAAACACTACTGCGGCACTGGCATTTTCATTTTTAAGATCACTTAAGAAAAATAACTCTGGCATTGTCATATAACAATTTGAGCTCCTCGTGATAGCAGTTCCTTCCCCCCCTCGTTTTGATCACATGTGCTTTCTACTCCTGCAGGAATTAGCTGATCATACTGACGAGGTGAATGTACAGCATGAGACGCTAGATGGAACTTTCACTTTTTATGATTCAATTAGTGGCAGATTACATGTATATCAGGTGTGTAGATCATTCCCTCTTCTGCCTCCTTGCCACTACTACCTTTCTAGTACTCGTGTGTGTGTGCTAATTACAATACATTTCATCATTGATCATACTTGAATTGTTTAGGGTTCAATTGTAATTCTAATAAATGGGCCTATCTTGAGCCTCACTTGCCTAACTTAGCATTGCATTTCATCTTGCACCTCTATTAATAATCTAGAGTCATATATATTACTTGACTTGCATTCAAACTTAATGTGGCAAATCATCTTCCCACTCATTAGATGTAGAAAATCTTAACACCTATTTTCTTTTTATTGTAGGTTGCGAGCGTGACATTCGACTTGCTCTTGTTGTTAGTTCTTGGATCTTACTTGATTACACTTTTCAGTTTTCTCGTTATCACCACCAGGGTATGTCTTCTAGTTTGTTTGGCTCTCTATGTCTTCCTTCTGGTTTGCAAATTTCATTTTGTTGCTTATACTACTAGAGCAACAACTACTGTCCCTCCAGACAAGTTGGGGTCGGCTATATGAACCCTCACTGCCTCATTTAAGCTCAACACATGTTATTATCATATTGTTCCTTATATTGCCATGGCACAATTTTGAAACCCCATTACAATAAAAACAATGGAAAAAAAGGAGAACTGAACGTGACTCTGGTATTGCTCAACAGGGTCTTGACGATCTTATCAGTCTATTCCGACGTCCTCCATCCCGGAAAGTGAAAGCAGTTTAATTTCTTGAGGCAGGATATTTCCACACTTCAGGTTTCCAGTAAATTATGAAGCTAGTGTTAATCTTTGTAGCCTCAAGGAAAATCATCCTTGGATGAGTTGCTCACCGTCGATCTGTAGTTTAATGTGTCGTTACTTGGAAGCTTTTGATGAAGTTCCATGGGAGAAACCCCACATATTTTACTTTGATAGTAACTACATAGTTATAAATTTTTTGCTGAGTTACAAATGTAATTTCCATAACAGGCTACTTCGAGATGTTTACTTCGAGCTTCGTAGTGTAGAACATTAATTTGCCGGCAGTTATCACATTAATTTTCAGACAGTTAACCATTGAAACTATGTTCTTGGAAAAATAAGTTGTTTTGAGATTATAGCATGGAATTTGTATATGGAGATGGTATTATCTCAAGGAAAGGCACTTTTAGTTATGTAAGTATGTTTTTTACTACGTTTTTGGCCCAGTGGGTTTGCTGGGGGTCGAATCCCTTAATGACAGATAAGGAAGGATAAGATCTGTCTATATTCTACCCTCTCCCGAATCCACTTGTGTGTACTATACATTTTTTTTACTATGATTTCAGCATGTCTATGTCCCTTAAACTATGGAATTTATTTTTTATTTTGTTCTTGTAAATGGGCTAAGCACATGAAAATCGTTTTTGATATTGGATACATAAAGTGAAAATTCGAAAAAAATTTCATGATCAAATAGATCTTTAAACTAGAAGTGGTCACGACACATTGAACGGGTATAGTTGTGCTACCGTTAATGACTAGTTAAAATATCAGGTCCGATGACTTAGTGAGTGAGGGGGCATGTTAAAGTATTTGATCATCGGCATAATACATAAACGTGTCCTTTAACTTGTCTTAACTATCATTTATGCTTTTTAACTTTGGGTGTGCATAAGTAAACGCTTAAATTTGTATAAAATTAAACAAATAAACACATTTGTCCTACGTGACATCCTACATGACAATTTATGTCTTACATGTATTATACCACGTAGAACGTGTTTGTCTATTTGTTCAATTTTGTTCAAGTTCTACCGTCTACTTGTGTAAACACAAAGTTAAAGGACAAATGCCAGCTGGAGCCAAGATAAAAAACATATTTATGTATTATGCCTTGAATCATTTTACCAGAAGAGTTGAAGTTGTTCAAGAGTATATCAAGTAGATAATATTCTTGCATCTTCAAACGCAAGATGTTACGTACATCAAGCTGCCCTTTAAACATATATCTGATTTTCATACATATCACTCCGCTCATGTATGAGCAATAAAACAGAAATAACCAAAAACATATTTGGAAAATTCAATCGTCACATAGTAACAAGGTATCATAAAGACGTTTATATTCCAGAAAGGTTATTAATCGAGAAAATATGAGGAGCTCGAAATCTGTCTGTAGAACACTATGCTAAACAGAGATTATTTGAAGATGCAAGCAAACAACAGTCCCTACTACCAGAAGTAGAAGCAGAGAAGGAAGAAAATCAATCTCTAACGCTAACCTGAAACACACCAGTGGTAGATTTAAGGCTGAAAATAACGCATTCAAGGTTTCAGCGATGAGATAAGAGTCATTCTAGTACTAGGCAGAAACAAGAAACTATTATCTCATTGCAAGTCTTTCTTCGTTTTCATCATTCAGTTGCTTTTCCTTTACGTCTGCTGCTATTGCTGGTTTCGATAAGATAACATACCATGGAATCCACATCGTCCCCGAATATGCTATAAGCCTCTATTACTCGTGCATAGCTAAATCCCATCGACAGCATAATCTGGATGCAGTCGCTAAGGACCTCTCGACTGCCTTCTTGATGTATGTCACTTCCTGATGACCCTGCGATTCAACAGAAAAAAGTTAGCAGGATCAAGATATTTGATCTTGCAACCACAAAAGGAGTTGATTTTATATCAATAGAAGAACAAACAAACTAGTCTAATATTGTTAGTGAAGGCAAAAGCCCCATTGGAAGCCCAGCTCAAACTTACTAGCTCCAGATGATGATGGTTCAGCACTAGAAGTGGAAGTTTCTCGACAACCAAGCTGCTGTCTGAACTTGTCATTGGCAACATACTCAGCCCTAGAAGCTTCCACTACCATGCGTTCAATCTCCTTTTCAGTGAGCTCAAGATCTGAATAAAAGCGTCCTTCAGCCAGAAGCGCCTGAATTGAACCGTGTAACATAAAGACAAAACAACATGAATGTCTGGTTTGCGGTGATTAAGATCAAAATGAATTTTGAGGTGCTTACATTATCAATTTGCTGATCCTGTTGAGCTTTTATTGCTGCTTTGACCTGATCCTTATCAACGTTCCTCTATACAATAAAGAAAAAAAGATAAGGAGATAATAAATGGAACCAGAACTACTAGATGCTATAGATGATAATCTACAAAGTTGGTAAAAAATAGCATCACCCACATAATTCGACACCCAAGAGCTGTAGGCACACAGCCAATGAAGTTTATCCAGTTACGATAGCTATAGAAAGTCAACATCATGTCTGTTCGTAGATTAGAAAATTTACCCCTTGTAGAGAGCTAAACCCAAGGCCAGCACCAACAGTTAGTCGACGTGGATCAACAAGGGAGTTGTAATGATTTCCATGATGAAAACTGAGTCGAACAGGAGGGCTGTCTGTATTATAACTTCCATGAAATGTATTGATTGGTTCTGCATAAGTCAATTCGAGAAATTAAATTCAGGCAGCACAAATATAGAATCCACAGAGACTGGCCCAGTAGCCATAAAATCATTACTGGTGTCTAAAAGAATAACAAAAGAAAGGTTACCTGTGCTATAAGAATATATATGAATAGGGCGATTATACATTTCAGATAAAGCTTGAATCTCCACATTGTTGCCATAAACCTATCAAGCCAATAGAGAACATTAGTCTGATTCCCACATAAAAAGGATAAAGAACAAAGACAGACATGCCACAACATATATTCCAAAAAGACAAGCAAAACGAGAGCCACAAAGACGCAACATGAGCTCTTGAAAAAAATTGATATCTGCAGTTGATTTAAGATCTTTAACTTCTCTAAATCTCACTTTTTTTGGTCTGTTTATTAAGGAAAAGAAATAGCAGGTGTGTAAATTATTGCACACCCTACTCAAACAGCAACCAGAACCTCTTTAGAATAAAACTAATGAAGTGATTAAAAAGATAATCAAGAAACTCAAATTTAAGAACATAAATGGTTAAAGAAAAAGGAAAAACTAAGCACATCATTACTAACTTCCCCGGTTCCCCCTGCCTCTGACATTTTCTCCCGCAGACGGAGAAATGTAGACCAACTGTAAGTGCCCCCCACCCTCGAAAAATGAGAAAAATAAACATGAAATACAAAAAAAAATGGAATTTAAGATACCATATTACCATATTAGATTAAACATAAAATATACAAATAGTTAACAGTTAAACATGGATATTAGAACATCCATTCAACAACAGTACACTTAGCAGTTTTTTTTTTTTTTTTGAAACTGGTAAGATTGTATTCTTCAGCATTAAGGGCATGCTGGTCACCACCAAAAACTGTCAGTTACAAGCTTCCTATCAAATCTACAATCTGGTCTGTATCTACTATGCACAACTGTTTACACCAAAAAAGTAAGGATACATACAATTCCATTTGACCTTGTGAATGGAATTGGATCTATTTTCAAAACATCTACCATTCCTTTCCTTCCAAACTGACCACCATATACATGATGGTATTAACCTCCACCATCTCTTCTGACTCTTGCTGCCTCCTCTCCTTACCCAGCTCTTTAACAACTCTGATGTATGTTATGGCATTGTCCAATTCAGATTTGAAATGCTAAGGAAAAATTCCAGACTCGCTTGGTAAAGTTACAGTGCAAGAAAAGGTGGTTGTTTGTTTCTCCTGTCAAATTGCACAAAAAGCATCTGGGAACCAGTTGTCTACCCTTCTTCTGTAATACTTCCTGTGTTAAACAAGCCCTCTTTATCACTAGCCAAGTGAAACATTTCACTTTTGTAGGAATGTCCCCCTTCCAAAAATAGTTCCATTGATGCTTTGGATCTCTAGCCATCTGTTGGAGACCTCTTCTGTAGGCACTGCTAACTGAGTAGAGACCATCATTTTTGTGCTTCCATAGCATCCTGTCTGTGGCATTTGTGTCAATACTCATTCCACCTAACTTCCCTAGTAACTCTGCAACCCTTTCCACCTCCCAATCATTGAGAAATCTTCTGAAAACTAAATTCCATCCCTGTTCTGTCCAACAATCATTTACATTAGCATCAGGATTCTCACAGATTTGAAAGAGATCTGGAAAGAGATCCCTAAGAGAGGATTGTTCTATCCAGACATCCTTCCAAAATCTAGTTTTACTGCCATTTCCCACCTTGATAGACAAATCTGCCTCCATTTGGGGCCACAGTCTTCTGATTGTTCTCCATACTCCCACACCATAAGGTTCAACTGTGTTCTCTATACACCAAGGGCTTAACTCACCATACTTAGCTTTAATCACCTCTTTCCAGAGGGTATTTCCCTCCTCAGTGTACCTCCACAACCACTTTTTCAGCAGACTTTCATTTTGCAATCTCAAATTTCTAATCCCAGCCCCCCTCTATCTTTGCTAAGGAGTACAGTCCTCCAGTTGACTAAACTATAGCTACCTTGCCATAGAAAGTTTCTCCTTAACTTGTCCAATTGTACTTCTAATTTAGCAGGAATTGGGAATAAGGACATCACATAAGTGGGTAAAGAGTCAAGAACAGAGTTTATGAGAATCAGCCTTCCTCCTAGAGAAAGATATTGAGCCTTCTATCTAGATAGCTTCTTTTCTGTCTTCTCCAGGATGCCGTCCCATATTTCCAAGGCTTTGTGACTGCTACCCAGACGCATGCCTAGATAGGTGGTAGGCAGTTTCTCCACACTACATCCCAGTATTCCTGCTAATGATTGAATCTACGGGACTTCATTCACAGGAAAGAGACTACTTTTTCCCCAATTGACCTTCAACCCAGAGACTGCCTCAAACAGTACCAGTATCACGCTAATATATCTGATCTGTTCTGCTACAGGTTCACAAAAGATGATGGTGTCGTCTGCATAAAGCATATGACTAATTTTTGTCACTTCGCCCCCTCTACATCCCACTTTGAAGCCCTGAATCCATGTGTTTTGTGCTGCAATCCTCATCACACAATCAAAACCCTCCATTGCGATAATGAAAAGGAAGGGGGATAGAGGGTCACCCTGTCTCAGTCCCCTCTCTGATTCAAAAAAACCCACAGGTTCTCCATTTACAAGCACAGAGAACCTGACAGTTTTAATGCAGGTCTCAATCCACTTCAACCATCTACCTCCAAATCCCATCTGGTTAAGAATGTTTAAAAGGAATGACCAATTTACATGGTCATAAGGTTTTTGTACACTTCGCAGTTTGACAATATTCAACAAACTTCTTAAGAAAAGTGAATTCACATTGAGGCAAACAATTTTCTTCTTGCTCACTAAATGAAGAATCCTTGATTCATTTTTATTTTCACGTGTTGCCCACTTGCACTTCACCTGGTTGCATGACTACTCTCTTATCTGTATCCTCTAAGAAAAATGCAAGAACTTGCTAGCTAATCCAGAGAAATTATCTCTAAGACCATACAGAGGACATTCTTATTCAATGTACAACAAATGCTTTAAAAATTGTACTAGTCTGACAGATTCAACAAATAAGACAGGGAATACTAGTGAACTACAACGTGACTTACCTTGTCTCTTCTTTTTCTCTTGCAATAGGAAGTGAAACCTTCAGTTATAAACTGAGAGAAGTGGTCTCTTTCCCGCTCCTATTACAAAGAAGCACATTAAGAAATAAATAATGAGAGGAATGGTAAAGGTTTTGCAGAAAGATAGTGATGATTATGAGATTTTATATCAACCTTCCAAACAATGAAAATACTACTAGTAGATATAACTTAAGTGACGCCAGCCACAACGTACACATGGATGCCTTTACAGATAATAGTGTTCTTATTCTCTAGGCTAAGGACTTGGATGCCAAGGGAACACAAGACACCAATTGATGAAGCATCAGAGGGAAGTCTACTTAGATTATTTTTGTGAGGAAGGACTGCCAAAGTCATTTTGATCCTCAAGAAGCAGACAAGATGAACTGAAAAAACCAAAGAAAGAACTAATGCAGACATACCTATAAACCTGCTCCAAATTCCCATCCTCCCCCAAAAGATTAAAAAAAGGCTACACATACAGAATCTTACTTAACCCATGAAACATTAGTAGCTGTTATTTGTCTAGTTAAATTACACAAACTTGAGCACACTAAGACAGAAGGTAAATTTACCCAAGGATGTGTAGCAAGGTAATTGTTGCAAGAAAACAAGAAATTGGCAAGTAAAACCAGGTAATTATTACTTCTAAAAAGGCAAGGTAATTGCTGCAAACCTTACAAAGTATAACATCTTCTGAGAGCTGATCATCATTGATTGCAGAGAATGCTAGAGGTGAATAATAAATGGAAGCATGCTACCTGAAGATAACAGTAGCTCTTTCGCCAAATAACAGAATTTATTTGTATAGACATCCAGGAATTCTGATGTGTTCCAAATTAAATTGATGTTTGGAAAAACACAAACCACCAATAACTTAAATATGCTTATGATAACATTGACATTACAAATCAGACAAACTCATTTCTAATGTCTTTTTGTCAACTATGCCCAGTAATAAGTTAAAATAAGCATCGTCCACATTAACCAACTCTTGTATTCTATGGGATGAAATTCTTCTCTCCATTGAGTTACACATGCTATATCTTATGGGAGATATAGGTGTATTTTTTGTATGACAAGGAAAATATTTTCCAGAAAATGAATCTTATACGGTTATTTTCCTTCACAGCTATCTCAACTCTTAACTTCCTGTCACTGCCCAAATCAATACCTACACCTCACAATCAATGGGTGTAAAGTACTGTATTGGTCAAGTCTTCAATGGTTGATGCCAGGCA
Source organism: Solanum appendiculatum (assembly GCA_018342035.1). Classification (NCBI taxonomy): domain Eukaryota; kingdom Viridiplantae; phylum Streptophyta; class Magnoliopsida; order Solanales; family Solanaceae; genus Solanum; species Solanum appendiculatum. The sequence goes on from JAGDQO010000897.1 coordinate 792,928, forward strand.
TGATCGGGGAAGTATTGTTTAGCTGGACCTTTAGAGGAGGGGAGAGAGACGTAGGATGTAGGATGTTGCTCCACTAGCACTTATGTGGACTGTTTGGAGAGAGAGAGAGAGAAATAGAAAAGGTTTTGATAGTAGCGAGAAGGATTATGTATTATTTTCTTTTGGCGCACCCATGAGATCCCCATAGGTATAGAAGATTGGATGCTTTTAGTAGAGGAACTTATCTTTTTGCAAGATTTTTTACTTTTTTGTATACCACTTGTATGTGGGTGTGGTGTCTTATGTCCTTTGTTTATATAATATTATTACTTAATAAAATTATAATCAATTCATAATACAATATTCATAAGAGCACTATCCAAATTGCTAAAAATATTATCTACCTTTCATAAATGTTTTTTCCTAAATATATTTCTCATCCTTTAACCAAACACCTGAAAACATTTTATTTTGGAGAAAACATGACATATAAATCACAACTTATCTATTATCTCCTTTTTTTCTGTATACGTTGCATGTATATCTACTAAAAACTATGAAATCCTCTCACTATGTTGACAATGCAGCTCAATATAAGCATTACGCCAGGGAGGAAGTCAAAAAGTTACTAATGAGAGTAATAGATTGGATTGTACAAAAATACCTCAACAAACAATCTGCACAAACCCTGTTAGACGTTTTAGATTCAGTGCATAGGTAGAACAGGTTCACTTGCTTTTGTTATCTTTTTTGTTAGGATGCAACCCACCATGGTCTTTGTGTTGTTTTTGTTAATTTATAATACTACTTACCTTCTCAAAATGAACAATAACCTGCGTGAATCATAGAAATGATAATAGGGAAGTCATCTTCAGCTCTCAATTCAACGGATTGCACTTATGCCAGTGTGGGAAGGTGAGGCACTACACCCACCACATTCCTGTGTTCTCTTTATACAGCACACATCTACTACTACTTCTTCTTTTTATAATAGGATACAGCAGACACATATGCCAGTAGAAATAGAGAACTTTTAATATTATCATTGTTATTTTTTTTTAATGAAGTTGTATCATTGTTATTGTTATACTTATATATATTTAACTTGTTTTTCACTTCTACTATTTCTTTGGTATGATGATGACATGAGTTGAGCTCAGATGAGGAAACATGATTAGTGAGGAATCATTATATCTAACCCCAACTTGTTTAAGATTGAGGCCTAGTAGTTGTTGTAGGTTTCAAAAGATATCTACTTCTTTTATTCTGTCCCTCATTTTTTATATATCCTGGCCTGTAATCTTGTAGTCCCTCAATTGGTTAGACACGAAAATCAGCAATAGGAAAACTAACAGAACTGAGGTTATCCTAATGGTAAAAGCAAAATTCTTATACACATGTCAGCTTTCCTCCTAGTACTGCTGAAAGAAACTAGAATCAAGCGAATAAATATTTTCAACCTAGCAAGGAAAGAAAGAAAGTAGTAGTAGAATAGAATGTTGTTACGTGACTTCATAAGTGACCCCTCGGTAGAAAGATTACCATGTAGTCAATGCACATCTGCCTGACCAAATCATAAGCTTCAGAATCACCATATACTTGGTCAGCAACAGCACGGAAAAGGCAATTCCCGTCTTCCAACATTTTCTTAACTTCTAAGCCTTTGGCTCGTCTTAAGTCCAATTCAAACTGCCGCTCTCTCTCCTAAAACAAAGGAAACGTGTTAGCTTGCAAATTTGGATATGTTGAAACCCTTACTGATCCTCAAATAGCTTTAACTTTAGAAGCACAAGATACAGTGCCTTCTTCACTTAAGGCTACATAGTGAGAGCAGAATTTCCACTTTCTAGCCTGCTTACTCAAACTTGTCGATTCGGAAAATATGATCACCAACCGAAAGAATGCATAAGTAAAGAGACAAAGTTGATTCTTATTCCCAATGACCAATTAGAGGGGCATAAATAATCCATAATCTATTTTTAATTGATACAGTGATTGGACATACCACATCATCATATGAGGATCCAAAGTTAGGGTTCTGCTCGTCAGCACTATTATAACCTTCACTTTCACAGTGTGACCGTGGAGAGGATGGCCTGGATCCACCAGGTGAAGTCCTAGTTGAGACAGTAGATCGCCCAGCAGTTCCCCTAGATGATCCTATCCGGATAGCATGTGAACTACCCGTCAGAAATCTTCTAGGACTTGAGTTTAATGAAGCAGGTTTCGGGGGTGGGACAGGAGGTGGAGGTGGACATGAACTACACGCAACCCTCTGAACTGAACTTTCCTCATTTTCCTCTTCCACGCCTCCTAAACCATCAAATTCCCTAGTCAAATCCTCACTGTCAAAACCACCATCTCTCTTCTCGTTGTCTGGAAGCTTTTCCTCATTGTTGTTTTGTTCGCTGCCTAAACTTTCCAACAATTCACCATCACCCATAACACCCTCATAGTTTGAAGAAGCAACGGAGGGCTCTTCTAAAGTAACCTGTTCATGTATTTCTTCCACAAATTCATCATCTTTCAAAGCTGATAATACCTGACTACTACTAGACGCCTGTGGCTGGGTTGGAGCTGAAGAAGAAGATGAACCAGGGAGCGAAGTTGATGACCTGTTCTGATTTGAGGATGAAGACGATGAAGCTCCAGCAGAACCGCGCTGAACCAGTATCCGGGTCATTTTGTGTAGTCTTCTTCAACCAAAATTAGAGAAATAAAGCCCTTGCTTTGAATTTGTCACACTTCCTGGCCTTTGGGGCGGTCACACCAATACCTTGGCTGAACGATTTGTCCCAGCAGCTCACTTTTGTCTTATACTCACGAACTAATTTCTGCATTCCCCTAAAAATTCTCATGAGACCTTGACCTCCAATAATCTTATTTTGAAACAAGAAAACCCCTTTTTTTCCTAATGCCACTTGAAATTACCCAAAAATAAAGCCCCCAATACAAAGTTCACCTCCACTAGTCAAAACTGCAATAAAGACCATCAAATCACCACAAAAAGCTAAGAAAAAACACATTTACACCCAAAAAAAAAAGGAAGAAAAAAAATCACCCAGTTCACTTCACTTAACCACAAGAACATTCTGAAATACCAAAACTCAATTTCAACAAAAAAATCTAAGGTTTCATTTCATCATACAGCTACTCCATTAAACCATACTAACTTCAAAAAATCAAGACATTTAGGAGAAAAACCAAATGTCCACAGTCATACACGTGAGATCATCAAAAACCCACCGGACAATCAACAAGACAAACCCCAATTCTTGAAAAAAATAGAAACTTTACCACAAAGATATCAAAATCGGATATCAAGAATCAATCTTTCAAGCTAATTATCAAACCCCACAAACAGAATCAACAAAATATTGATAAAAAAACACATCTCAACATACAAAAAGAAACAAACAAATTCAGAACGATATAGTTCACCAAGTTGGGTACAACTTACTTGATTTTAGAATCACCAGCAACCAGAACCTGCTAGTAGAAGCTAGCTAGGGTTTATTACATGAAAATTCCGAGCAAATGGGGGAAAATGGGTACATATAAACTTCTAAGTAAAGAAAGTACATACGTCTGCAGATAGATTGATATACGTGTACGTATAGAGAGAGAAAGCTGGTTTTCTAGAGAGAGACAGATGAGAAAAGTGGAAATAATGGGAGGCTGAGTTTTTTACTCTTTAAAATATTTTAAATAAAATTAAAATATATCCAATATTTAAAAAAATATATAAATTAGAAAGAAGAATTGCATTAACAAAGTAATAATACTTATTGTAAAGTTTTTGAAAGTTTAAATTTTTTATATTACATGTATATAAGAAAAATAACTTTTGACATGTATGCATTATATAAGTTTTATATATTTCAATCAGTTGATTAAGAATGTTCAACGACAATTCTTCGATTAACTCTAAATAGTTATGTCATTATTGAAGTTCACGTATCAAAGAATGGAAAAAGAAAATGTGAGTGACACGTTAAATAGAAGTGTCTACCTATTAAACAAGTATCAAAATCTAATAATGAAACTAGCCCTTCGAACAAATCTTTTAGGATGAAAAGCAAGATGTATCAATAAAGGCATCAACAGAAGAAGATGAAAAGAACTGATCAACCGCCATTCAAGAGAGATTGCACAGGCTCGAACTTCTTTGCTAGCTTTGAAATATGGAACAAAGGAAAGAGGAAGCCCAAACGAAGTCATAGGTTAGCTAACATTCTTAAAAACATTTAATAAATTATGAATTCAATAATCCATCATATTAAGCAGAAAGACATCCTTGCTCATTGTTAGACCGTCACTTAATCACAAACTTAATGAAGAAAAAATCGATTCCATGAAAAACCCCTTTCTCTCTGCTTAGCCTTATCCACCATCCGACGATATTTGTAATAGGAACTGAACAATCCTATTAAGCCAAAATGTAAACAATAGGGGCAGATTCAAACATTTTTCCATCCAATAATAATCCTAAATAAATAACAAAAAAAGAACATCTCTCACCAAACAATAGGTGCTCACATATATGACATATATAAAAATTTCCAACAAAACATAATTAGACTTGAACTTGTTAATTTTTAATCTTTGGTTGAGCAACCAAACGCTACTACTTTACATATGAAGATTGACATTTATTTTTGTCAAATATAAGTGGCAAAAACCCTCAATGGGTAAAAAGAATAGGAGCCTCATTGTTCAACTCTGATTTTATCTGGACAATTATTTCTTCTTTTTTTCCTCCTGTAAAATTAAATCAATCATAATACATGGCCTCAGAACTCTGAACACATCATAAATAAAAAAAAGAGAAGTAAAATTTGCAACAACAACAGTATTAGACCAAAAGGATTCTATGCTTTAATCTTCCATCCTCTCTCAGCAAGAGCTTCATTCACACGGGTAGCTGCTACTGCGGTATCATTAAGAGGAGGGTAACTCCAGCTTTCCGACATCTGTTTTTTCAGAAGGGAGATTAAGAAAAAGAAGATGGAAATATGTTAGTGTATTAACAGAACAAAAAAAATATTTACAAGAGCTTAAATGAAGTGGTGGAAATTCAAATAGCGATTCCTCGAGGAAAAAAAATTAGAGATGTCTCCTACACTACTCATAATATGTGGACGTATCGACGTAATCTGATAGAGTCATTTGATCATCCATGCAGCACTTATCAACGAGTCCTATCGACTAGTATTGCATAGAAGAAATCAATTATAGGCACTATTACAGCTGGATCTGCTGACAAACTTGGGATTTGCGTTCCCAGTTAAGATTGGTTTCAAGCTTTAGGATTCGTTTCTGTCAGATAGGGTTGTAGCACAAAATGTAAATCTAAGTAACTGCCCCATAAATCATATAAGCTTCCACAAGCAAATCATCTAAGTAACTCTCGGAACATTTTTAGCATGAGCAATCCAGATGTCTTCCTGTAAAGCTCATTCTAGAACACACTTCTTAGGTGACTCCTCACTATTTCACTCATGGAAACAATACCACGTAAACACACAAGAATAAACATGCCAACCATGTTCTAAATTAACCACCATCCCATCAAGCCCAAATGCTCATAGTGACAAGAAATACAAGTTTGGATGCATAAGCACCCAGCATTGTCTAGGCAGACTTGTATTGAAGAACAATCTTCCTTTTTCTCAAGGCAGAATGTCATCACAATTATCAACTACTCTGAACAAGAATCATCAGTTTAGTTTGTAAAGAAGCACCCAATGTATTTCTCAAGTTACAACCTCCCCTATTTTATCCGTAAAGAAGGAGAAAGGAGTAAGGGATCCTTACATCCTCAAGTCCTGTGAATGGCCTAGTCAATCCTCTCTCTCTAAGTGTCTTGTGGAAATCTGTGAACTTCCATGTACAGCGTTCGGCCCCAACTACATACACAGGCTTCCTGGGAAGGAAGGTATGAATCACAATAAAATTTTAAGGAAAAACATATACAAAAATACTAGATCATCAACAACCTCTGAGCTAATAGTTAGACATACCCAGTACTGCAAGCCTCACTCAACATGCTAACTGAATCTGCGGTGATAACAAAAACATCTGCCCAAGCCAGATGCCCCATGTATGGATTTGGCTCTGAAGATTTAAGAAAAATATCCATTAGACGACCATCCAAATAAAATTAAAACTACACAAAACCAATACAGATTATAGTGTCTGAGTCACCTTCACCATTCCAAATGTGTACTTTTGGATCCAAACCAAGCTCTTTGACCACGATTTTGGAATGCTAAAAGAAATCAACAATGCCCAGAGTGTCAAAACACATTAAACATGTTACCAATTGGTATAATTTAAAACACAATCTGTTAAAAAATACCTTTTCTGCTGTCCTTCTGGAGAACGAGATTCTTACGCTCCCACAGCTCCCAAGAACATTGTGAAGGGAGGCTGTTAATTGCTTAACAAGGTCTGCCCCATATCTGCAGTATCCTAATCATAATCCAGGAACGATATAAGATGTATACACATGAATCTAGCGGCAAAGGAGAAGCTACCGCAAAGAGATAGATAAAGAACAAAATAGTCATACTCTACAGTCCTGATAAAATTTCATGAATTCCCATACATGTCTAAGTTTTCCAAGACCACTTAATAACTGAAGATAGAAAAGCAAGATTCAAATATACTACCTTTTTGGAAGTCTCCAAAATAACATGTAAACCATGCAATAAAGATGATTTAACTATATAGATACTAGCTGTCGAAAAGGAATGATACTCATTTATGACTGATTGGAACAGAATAAATTGGGTTACAAGTATCCTCAAACTGCGAACCAAGCAATATGAAACCCAGTTATGAAGATAAAGTACAGTCCACTCAGGAAGATGTTGAGCAGCAGCAACATAAAAACACAAAATTTTGAAACCAAGCAAATATGGAAACCCATGGATAAAGATCACACAGTTCACTCAAGAAGATATTCAGCAGCATGAATTAAAAGGCAATAAATCTACACAAACAGACCTGTCTGCTTGACATGGAAGAAGAAGTTTATTCCAATTCATATCTCATGTTATTTCAGCCTCGTCTTTTCATACGAAGTTTATTCCAATTCATATCTCATGTTATTTCAGCCTCGTCTTTTCATACAAAGTTTATTCCAATTCATATCTCATATTATTTCAGCCTTGTCATTTTGTACTTTCCTTTCTTTAACAAAATGAAGTTCGATTTTGCAAGCGAAGGATATTAGTGATTTGGATTGAAGAAATATCGTACTTGTAGGGCCTCCAATGTTGACCACCAATAAGGGCTTCGGCAAAGGTGCAAACTCTTCATGCCAGGTGGTGGCTGCAGCTCTAAGCGCAGCAAAATCAACTTGATGTAGAGCTCCTACCGTAAGTACCTTTCCAGAAAACAAAAGTCATAGCTCACAATTTAGGTACAAAAGCTCTCAACACACAAATATATTACATATTACATGCTAAAACTAAATATAAATGTAGAGGATACCTACAACATGCTTATCAGGTGGTTCATGGGGTGTTATCCACTTGTGCAGAAAACGAGGAACTTGTTCCTTTCCTTGAGGAGTTAAAGAGTAATAGTCATGCTTGGGGGTGATTACCAAGTCGAACCTGTCCAAACGGGACCTTGGATGCTGAATCTGAAGTAAAATGCAGCAGAGACAAATCAATGAGATTTTCTTCTCCAGACCCAAAAGTATTCAAGAATTTACAAAAATAAAATTAAAAAATACACGGCATACAATTCAAATATGTAATAACAGCTTTCTTTGCTGAAATAAACAGGAAAACCAGCAGCTACACTAACAGTCCCGAAAATTTAGGAATCCTTCATGAGTCAACCAGCCCTTCGAGAAAAAAGATTTGATCACAAAAGTTTAGGAAGTCTCTAGTCAGAGCAACTTGTGTACAACAATAACATCATACCCGGTGTAATTCCATAGGTGGGGTCTGAGGAGGGTAGAATGTACCCTGACCTTACCCCTACCTCGTGGAGGTAGAGAGGGTATTTCCAAAAGACCCTTGGCTCAAGTAACACACATCAAAGCAGTATGAAAAAGAAAGGTACAGAAGTAAAGAGGGTATGAACAAATAAATACGGAAAGCATTACATAGCACTCAGAAAACAAGGAACAGTAATAATTGCCAAATAATGTGACTTGTGTATGTTACTGAAAGCCATCACCATACGAAGCAAGAGATTATCGCTTCATGGGTGAAGTCATGCTTTTCATAGAAGTGTGTACTTCAAATAATGACGCACAAAGTGATCCAACAAGAAGCATTCAATTCTTTGAATCTCAATTGAGGAGTTGGATTAATATCAACATTTTCATATCGTGGTGTGCGGGCCGTTTGCTCGTACATCAACAAATTTCAAAAGGTACCTGCTACCTCTACTAGCACAGGTATCGGGTAACTCTGTCAAAGGCTTGGACAGATGGAAGAAATCACCTAGTCTTTTTGACTCCGCATGAATTTGAAGTTTTGAACTTAAGATCTCAAAATTCTCAACCCACTTTATCGACCACTAGGTTACACCCTTAGGTGCATAGTTGTAATTTGATCATTAAAATACTAAATTCATATATATTTGATATTTTTTAATGTTATGACTTTTGAGCTTCACTTCTTGCATTTTGCTTCAAGCCTCATAGACCTTGTTGCTTTTTTGTGCTTTTTGCTTTTAGAAACACAAAAGTTTTGCACATTCACTACAAGGAATTTCACAAGACTTGCAGCCTAATTTCTTCTTCACCATTTTGGTTCCACTGTAGCTCATATCAAGTATCAGTTATCTTTATCAGGAGAACATCTATTGTACTAATTCATGAGAACAGCTGATTAACAGAGAGGGCCAAAAGAAAACAGATACATTGCTCATTGACATGTAGACTTGCGCATCTAAATACAGATAGCTTGAAGTGGGAAAGACAGCTTTTCAAGCAGGCAAACATCCTTAGTATCTGTCTGAAAAAAGAAAAAAGGAAGCTATACAAAAAAATTCAATATGCCTTTGGCTTCTTAAAAATTTAGTCTCTAATAGGCAACCAGAGAAAAACTACAAGACTAAACTAACTTATCAAATAAAATAAACTGCAAGAGTAAATCGCATCTTTCTCAAATAAGTTTTTTTGATAACCATACATACAAGTATATTGTTGTGGATGCGTTGGAAGCCATTAAATAAAGTATTTAATTATATTTTTAGTAGCTTTATTTATTATTCAAGAATAGGATTTAGGTTTCATAGCTTCATAAGGATTAGGTTAACTATAGATATTAGTTTGGAATAGGACTTAGGTTTCCTATTTTCATAAGAATTAGACTTCCTATTGATGTAATAATACTCCTATTTAAAGGGGTTTTTGATGAATAAATCATAAGTCAAATTTTAGTAAAAAGCAAGAGATCGGAGTTCTCTCTTCCATTGAACTCTAAGGTTTCAGTCTCCCTTCAACGAGCTGAAGTTATATACAAAATAGGTCGATCTAGGAATTCAAACAAAAGCAAGGGAAAGTCGAAGTCAATTGATTTAGATGTGACTCGATCCTTCTCTAAGAATCCTAACATATATCTAAAGAAATGGGAAACTGCTGTAAAGCATGAAGCATCAAATTATTCACTCATTTTCTTTGTTATTAGTTCCTAGTTCCTATTACTTCAGTAGATGAAAGTTCATAGATAAACAAATGTCCAACAGCGAGAATTAAACAACCCATAGAGAAGAAGGGTCACAATGCACAACTTCTTTTGTACTCCCTCCGTTTCACAAAGAATGAATGACCTGGTTTGACTTGACACGGAGTTTAAGAAAATAAAGAAGACTTTTCTATTTTGTGGTCCTAAATTAAAGTTATATCAAATGTACCAAAATGCCCTTTAATCTTGTGGCCTTAAAACATGCCATGTGGAAAGTTGAAATTAAAATGTTGCCAAAAAAGGAAAGGGGTCATTCTTTTTGAAACAAACTAAAATGGAAAGGAGGTCATTCTTTTTTAAACGGAGGGAGTATTAGAAAGCAAAAAAGGATGTCAGAAGACATTAAAATCTACCACGTGAAGAAATAAATTGGCAATTACCAAGAAATAGATTTGTGTTATGAAACATGCTTCTTGGAACCTTGTCTTTTAACCGTTCAGAGTTAATTTAGAACTAGTTTGATGAAAATTTAAGTTATTCATTGTTAGGCTTGTAATTAAGAAGCTTTCGCCTTTCTGTATGCATGATTTAACCAACCCTATTTTGAAGAATACTAATATTTTCTCAGCCCCTGTGGATCCAAGGGGTTCCTATCCTCGAGGCTATCAGTTGTTACAGAGATTTGGGATTATTGCAGATGAAAGTCCATTCCACCAGTTACTCTCTTCTTTTTAATCTCTACAAGGACTAAAAACTATCCAGTTATTTCACCACTGATGCAGGAAAGTTGTTTTAAAAAATAAATAAAAAGGAAGAGGTGAAAAAATTAAAAAGAAGAGAGGAAGTGGTGAAATGGACTTTCAACTATAACTATCTGCAGAAAAAACATGTTCCCCACAGAAGCATCAGATTTCATACCTGGACAACAAAAACACTATCAGATGCCAATCTTTTAATGGAGCTAGTTATTGAGATTGTATCTCTTCCAGATGCAATCACCAACAATGGACCATCCCTGAGAATGAACAATCATTAGCTCACCATTACTTCACTGAGTTTTTGCTCAAGAGCACAAAGATTAGTTCTACCGTTACAAAAATGAAGGTCATTTAGAGAAAGATGTATTAAGATAAGAGCAGTTCAATACAAAATTTTGAGATGCACTGTGTTCTTCTCTTTAGTTTTGGTGTAAATCTGAATATAGAGTTAATCATGTGGCTATTTCAGATATGATAGACTCCTATTTGAAACTTTTTCTTCTATAGTGCCCTACACTTAGCTAAAAGCTGAATTGATCTCAAAAATTGTAGGTCTACAAAGGTAATTTCCTTCTATGTGATTTAGGTCTACCTCGTATCATTTTAAAACCTTTCCTCACCATAGTTCCACACCTATTGATAGGTGCATCTGTAGGTGGATGTCGATGCAGGACATGACCAAACAATTTCAAATGATATTCTCTCATTTTATCTTCAATGCATGCTACTCACATCTTAGCAAATAGTCTCATGGTAATCCTGCAATGTAAAAGAAGATTGTCCATGTCCTAGCCTGCCTCCTTGCACTTGTAACACCAACTGATGCAGACAACCTTCCCTTTTCTAAGATTTTTTGCTGTCAAAATCACCCCTCTAGAGGCTGGCCAAGTGAAAAAGCACATCTTCCTTGGCACACTTGGAGCCCATATTGCAGTACATGTGAAATCAATCTCATCCCTGACCAAAAGTTTCTCATTAAAAAACTTCACCCAAACACTCCATTGTTTCCCAAGCCCCACCACCAAGTATCGAGATTATCTGCCTATGAAATAAGTCTATCAATCTTTGAAACTCACTCACTTCCCAATCTTGGAAACCCGTTCTAAATCTCAAATACCAAAGGGTCTCTCCACCTTGTGTCCACCTAGTTTGTTGATTTCTCAGGTCTCTTTGGCAAGATATTATGTACAACTTCGAGAATTCATCTTCCAATAATACATTCTCATACCAGTTATGTCCCCAAAAGTATACTCTCCTCCCAGAGAAATGGGAGATGCTTTGAAGACAAATCAAAGCCCATCCATGTTGTGAAAGGGAACTGCCTATCCACACTGTTTTCTTGGTGTAAAGATAATTGTATAGAGGAAATAGAAGATCTTGTAGATTTCATAGGCTCTCTGTAATCTAGATTTTCTTTCTCTTGTAACACTTTTGGAGGTAGCCAGCATTATACAACAGTACCATTTATCAAAAAAAAAGTATACTCTCCTCCCCACTCCCAATATTTTCCACGAAATAATCCCATCCCTTCAAGATATTCATCCACACCCCATAACCAAAAGGCTCTATATCTCTGGTTTGCCAACCCCCTTCTGTAATCCCATATTTATCAACTATAACCCCCCCCACCCACCCACCCACCCACAAAAGACAACTCTATCCATCATTCTGCTCAAAGCTTCCATGACTAGAATGAACAACACTGAAGATAAAGGATCCCCTTGTCTCAAACCTCTCGAAAATCCAAAAACACTGCACTAGTTACCATTAACCAACGCAGAAAATCTCTCCAAAGAAATACAAAAATAGATCCATTTTCTCCACTTCTCCCCAAATTCCATTTGAAGCATAATCGAATCTTGGGATTTCCAATTCACATGATCGTATGCCTTTTCCAGATCTAGTTTGCACAACACACCGTTAATCCTTTAAACCCTAAATTTCTTTTTTTTTGTTGAGAAAGTTAACTGGTATTATAAATAGAGAAGTACACCAATAGTGAACTCCTGTAGTAATTACATCAAAAGTATAGAGGGTTTGTCAAAAAGGAACTAAACACCTATCTCCCTCATAAACTATCTAAGAATAAGGTGATGTCCCCCGGATCCTTGGGAATAGTATGGATACACCAAAAGTAAAAGGTCACTAAACAATTCATTTTAATGCTTTGGCAAGGGATGCTCTTGTTCTCAAAACATCTCTGATTTCTCTCCCTCCATATTGTCCACTAGATGCATGCAGGGACGATCTTCCATCTCTCCTTGTGTCCTGACTGATTTCCATCTCTATTCCAACATGCTAGGACTTCTGCAGTATTTCTAGGCATGGTCCATGTGATACCTCTCAAGTTAATGAAATACTTCCATAGTTTCTCAGTCACTTTACAATGCAAAAAAAGATAGTTTATTGTCTATCTCGGATTCACAAAAAAAAATATCTAGAGCATAAGTCCCTTCCTCTTTTCATTAAGTTATCCTAAGTCAGAACAGATTGTCTTGCAACAAGCCATGTAAAGCAAGCCACCTTATAAGGTATCTTCCCTTTCCAGATCATCTTCCAAGGCCACAGCTCCTTGGTTTCAGTTGAAATGTCTAGTAATTTGTAGGCTGATTTCACCTTGAACTTGCCATCTTTCTCCAGCTTCCATCTCAATTTGACTTCCTCACAAGAGAGGTTCTTGGCTTGTTCCAAGGTGTTGTAGAACTATGTCATTCTCTCCACTTCCCAGTCATTGAGGAACCTTCTAAAAGGAAGGTTCCATCCTTGTTCATTTCTGACTTCTAAAATTGTAGCTATTTTCTGCTGATTGAGAATATAAATGTCTGGGAACTGTTGTCTCAAAGGTGTTTGTCCCACCCATACATCATTCCAGAACAAAGTTTTCCTCCCATTTCCCACATTAATCACAGAGTTTCTCCACACTCTTGGCCACTGATTTCTAATAGTTCTCCATAGACCCACACCATAAGAAATATTGACCTCCTTTGTAGTCCATGGTCCTTCCTTTCCATATCTTGCAATGATAATGTCCTTCCATAAGCTCTGATCATCTGTTGCTAATCTCCATAGCCATTTTAACAAAAGGCTCTTATTGTGGGCTTTCAAATTCTTAATTCCCAAACCTCCCTCTTTTTTGTTGGAAATAACAGCATCCCACTTAACCAAATGAAATTTCTTTTCCCCTTCTCCATTACCTTGCCAAAGAAAATTTCTTCTGATTGTGTGTCCAGCCTCTGGATGAGGCATAGGAAAGAGGGACATCATATAGGTTGGCATGGCATCAAGACCACTGTTGATAAGTGTGACTCTACCACCCAAGGATAAGTATTGACTTCTCCAGTTAACCAACTTCTTTTCACATTTTTCCACCACAGAGTTTTAGATGCTCAAAGATTTACTCTTAGCTCCCAAAGGCATGCCAAGATAGGTGGTGGGAAGTTCCCCTATCTTGCCACCTAAGATGTTTGCCAGGGGGCTGATCTCTGGTACTTCATTCACAGGATAGATAAAGCTCTTTCCCCAATTGATATGAAGTCCAGATATTGCTTCAAACAAAATGAAAATAACCCTTAGGTGTTTCAACTGCTCTGCATCACAAAATACTAACGTATCAGCAGCATATTGTAGGTGGGAGATAGACACTCCCAGTGAATCCCCATCACTAACTTTGAAGCCCTGAATTCTGTTATTAACCTGAGCAATCTTCAGCATATCACTTAGACCTCCCATAGCTAGGATGAATAGAAAAGGAGAAAGGGGGTCTCCTTGTCTCAATCCTCTTTTACAGGAAAAGAAACCAGATGGTGAGCCATTGATCAAAACAGAGAACTTCACTGTGGTCATACAAAACCTCATCCATTTTATCCAGGTGTTGCCAAACCCCATCCTCCTGAGTGTGCTCCACAAATATTCCCAGTTCAAGTGATCATAACCTGGGTCTTTGGATATGGTTCTCACATCTACACATTCATTGGCCACCATAATGGCATCCATAATTTGTCTGCCCTTTATGAAAGCCATTTGTTGATCATCTACTAACTTTGGCATAACCCTCTTGAGTTTTTCTGTTAGGATCTTTGAGATGATTTTGTAGAAGCTCTCAATTAGGCTAATTGGCCTGAAATCTTTCAATTCAGATGCTCCCACTTTCTTAGGAATCAGGGCTATAAAAGTGGCATTAAACCCTAAATTTCTTGTTGTTATACTAATCAAGTAAAATTGATAATATTTATGGGATCTACAACACTCTCTCTCTTGGTGGTTGAAAATAGACTTACCAACGACTTCTTGACGAAAAGAATTCTGACACCACTTTTCTTTGTGGTGATCTGCAGTCTGCACTATTCCCACAAGCGTCAATTTTCTATTTTTATGAATTAAGCACTCTAAAGTAGGTTGGTCCACTTTGAAATTGAGGGAGTATGTTAGAATGTCAAGTGAATATGGGTCTAAATTCATCCATGTCTAGATTCATTGTACTTGAACAAGAAAAATCATATCTAATACTATATAAGATACGTTAAAATATTTCATATTTAATTAAAGAATGTTTATTTACCTTATCAGCATAGTGATTAACAATTACCTACCATATTATACACAATCTAAGACTCCATTATAAGGAGCACCCCTTATACCTTGTTAATTAAATCGACGACAAGATTTTATATTTTCATATAGTATCAGAGCAGACAAAGGTTATAAGTTTTAAGTCTCTCAGCCACTCATTATCAAAAAGAATTCACACATTCAATCCATGAAAAAATCTAAGCACACATAGGGGGGGGAGGGGGGTGTCGAAGACATAATTAAGTAAGAAAAGTGTGCATTCTCTAACAACTTAAGTTTTCAGATGAAATGACCACATACTTCAACAGTTACTACCATGATTAAACAATTATAGTAAAATGCAATGGCAACCAAATGAATCACATGAATTAAGATGAAGTCAGGAACTGGGTAGAAACTTACTTCTCAAATGTCTCGCGAGCCATTCTAACTATACTCTTCACATCAGCTTCCAAAATAGATGACAAGCCTACACTGCCACCATTTTCCATAGGCGAAGTTCCTATTTTTCTAGCCCTTCTTCTTAATAGAATCCCACATATCTGGCTTATGATGTAATACAACTTTTTGTGTAATGATACAGGAAGCCAGTGTAGCCACTCATTGACTCCTCCTCTTGGTCTAGTAACACGCTGCATGTATATAAAGCATCAATCGCAATTTATAAAACACAAGATTTATCAACAATACATTTTTGCAAAATAAATACAGGACTTTCAAGTTATCACCCCCTACTTACCTCTCTGTATCACTTTAAAACAACACCGTTCAAATCAAGACAAGAAATTTCTAATATCAACCAGATTAGCAGAACCTTCAATTGTTTCATTCACTCTACTAACGCAAACTTTTGAACAAGTGTACGAGCATCTATGCGTTGTGGGAGGATCAACAAAATAGCCAGCCAACCAAGACATAAATCAGGGTTAGGGAAAAATGGAGTTAAAAGTGAAGAGGTCTATAGTCCGAGAGTTTTGTTTGCTCGATTTGAAGCAAGAAAGCAAAAAGTAATAAGACCCTAGGCCCCAATGTTGTGCAATCAAAATCTATAGGAAAAGCAGTAAACAGTTTTCAACCCTTCACCAGTTAAGCAAATATTAACCATTGTTAGTACAATCCCACTACCCAAAGTCTCGAGACATAATATTTCAATTCCATGCCCACTATTTTTTCATGTTTGACTTTTTTACCCTATAAATTCTGAAAGAGCCCTTACAGAATACACCTTTGCAATCGTAAGTTACCAAAACCATTTCCTAAGACTCCTAAGTCTATACATTTGGCAGTTGGCACTACCCAAAATTTTCATAAGTTTTGGTTACACCATCATTTTCAACACCTAGCGGCACGATGCAGACATATTTAAATCAATTGCCGGAAATCAGCAAGCATATACAACAATACTCCCAGCAACTCCAAATCTTATTCATTCTCCTAATTCAATTTCACTTGGTCCATGCAAGAGACAGGAAATCAGTCAGATACACCACGCTAATTGATACCTATATGACAAACATTTTCCAATTAAGTTTGAGTTTCCTGCAATTTTATCCATCCTCTTTGTAAACAAATTGATTCAACATCTTCACCATCAAGAATAACCATGAGTACTTTCTGCCAACCAATTTCAATACTAATCAAAGCAACATGATTTTTATTAATTTTCTTCCTAAACTCAGCCGGGATGACAAAACAATACACAAAATCAGAGGGGAGCTAATATTTAAAGTTTAATGTTTCACAACTACTAATTTTCTAATACAAATACTGCAGCGCTCCGCTCTACACAAAACAAGAGCAAAAAAGAACTCACATATAAAGTGTGCTTATCAGAGAGTCCGAGTGCTTGAATCAAACCAATACTTTGATTCTCCGAAGCAGGAAAACCATTACCGATGACAACAGCTCGCCTAATCGCACCATGAACTCCACCTTCAAATATATCCGGCACACCGCCCATACCTCGCGGACTTGAAGGAGGTTCCGGTAACCGTATCGGCTTCATTTATACCAAAATTGAAAGAGAAAAAAATATCAAACCCTAGAACTGTAAAAGATCGATTTCACTTCAAATAACCAACGCACAAATACATATGCGGCACGTATATATGTAATGAATTGCAGCGGCAGTGAAAAAAACAAAAAAAAACAAAAAGCTCTTCAGACGATGCGATGATCGGAAGGGAAATCGAGTTGTGTGAAAGCTTGTTGATGACTGATGATGGCTTTAGACAACCGCAAAGGCCCAAAAAAAAGAGTAGAATTTTCTTCTTCTTTCTATTTGATGATTTCAACAAGGTTTTTCGATTACTTTTAAAATTTTATTTTTGTTTTAAGAGAAAAAAAAAAAAGAAAAATGTTAAATTGAAATCAAATATTAGTACATAAAATAAGTTAATCAAAATTTGTTTTTAAAGGAATATGACAAATAAAATGAATTGAAGTAACACGTTTTTTCTATTACCTAGTTTAACTTGCTAGTCTAATCAAGACTTCGAGATAATAATAACAATAACATATTCATTGAAATATCATAACTGGTTTGGAGAAGGTAGAGTGTACGTAGACGTTTTCATTACCTAGTGGAGATAGAAAGGTTGTTTTCTGAAAGACTCTCGACTTAAATGCAGCAAATCTAAGTATAAGGAATAAGAAAATGGCGAAAAAAAGCATAGCAATTAATTAGGGGTAGTGCATATTCTGCAGGAACAAGCCTAAACTCTCATAAAGCAAGACAACACGATAGTAACCTTCTACATTAATACACATCATCCACACCTTCTTATGTAAAATCATATCCTCAATAACATAAAGTTGAGTCATGTCATGTTCAATTACCTCTTCCCAATACTTATAAGGTTTATCTCTACGTCTCCTCGTACCTACTATAACCAACCTATCGCACCTCCTAACAAGAACCTCTGTGCATTTCCTTTTTACATGTCCAAAGCACATTAATCTTGATTCCCTCAATTTGTCCACCACGATTGTCACTCGGGTCTTATCTCAAATATCCTTATTCCTAATCTTATCTCTCATTGTATACCCACACATCCACCTCAACATCCTCATTTTCGCGACATACATCTTAACATGCATCTTATGAACATGTGAATTCTTGACTGAATAACACTTCGCTCCATACAACAAGATCGATTTGACCAGCGATTTTCACCTCATTTCCGTACAACTCCAATAATTTTTTGTACAATAGGCTACCTTGCACAAAACATAGTTATGTTTTAAAACATGAATATTTCTTCATAACTAGTTCAATTTTTCAAGTCAAAGTTATTTTTAGTGTCAAAATACTATTCATTTATTTAACCAATATTTTATTAAGTAAAATAACTTTTCTTTATAAAATATATAAGTATTTTTGAAATTTAGGTCAAACACAAATTATGACTTCAAAATTGAAAAACACATATTTTTTAAATTCGATTAACCAAACTTAATTAAACAAGCTAACATAAAGTTAACTTATATGTTAATAGAGTAAATACACATGAATTGAACATTATGGTAAAAATACACTTTTGAGCGTCAAATAGGGACTATATTTGCAAAATATAATCCTTAGATAAAGCTCCCCGTTAAAATGATTCACCGGCCCGCCGGAAACTTCCCTCCGTGATCATCTCCAGACGCAGAAAAAGCTACCTATGGCATCTCACAGTTGAGTAACCTTTCCTCCATTAGAGCTCCGAAGCAGCATCCTACTACTGCTGTGATTTTGCTTCAGAGCAAAACATACAAATCTATACTGTTTCGCTCACTTCGACGGCTTCAAATGGACATACTTTTCGCTCAGATTCAAGCCGATCTCCGTTCAAATGACGCACTCCGTCAATCAGGAGCTCTTTTACAAGCTCTCCAACAATCCGCTGCCGGAAGAGACATCTCCGTCATCGCGAAATCCGCCGTTGAAGAGATCGTCGCATCACCAGCTTCCGCCATTTCGAAAAAGCTCGCATTTGACCTAATTAGATCCACTCGTCTTACCGCTGACCTTTGGGAAACTGTTTGTACTGGAATTCGTAACGATCTCGACTTTCCTGACCCGGACGTTACTGCTGCTGCTGTGTCTATACTTGCTGCTATTCCTTCTTACCGTCTTGGTAAGCTTATTTCTGACTGTAACAAGCAGATCTCTAGCTGTTTTGATTCTCCGAGTGATAATCTCCGTTTTGCTATTACTGAAACTCTTGGTTGTATCCTTGCACGAGATGATCTGGTGACATTGTGTGAGAATAATATGAATTTGTTGGATAGGGTTTCTAATTGGTGGAATAGGATAGGGCAGAACATGCTTGACAAATCTGATAATGTTGCGAAAGTGGCGTTTGAGTCTGTAGGGAGATTGTTTCAGGAGTTTGAATCGAAAAGGATGAGTCGTTTGGCGGGTGATAAGCTTGTGGATAGTGAAAATTCTGTTGCTATTAGGTCTAATTGGGTTTCTTCTATGGTGGATTTTGTTTGGAGAAGAAGGAATGCGTTAATGGCGCGGTCATTGGTTCTCCCCATAGAGAATTTTCGAGCTACAGTTTGTCCGCTTGTGTATGCTGTGAAGGCGGTAGCTTCGGGTTCACTAGAGGTCATCAAGAAGTTATCGAGGTCTTCCAAGAGTGGGAATGCAAGTTCATTAGACACTGTGAATGTGGAGAATTTTGTGGGTGTGTCTGATGTTGTTTCACATTTGGCACCTTTTCTAGCATCATCATTGGATCCATCATTGATATTTGAGGTGGGGATTAACATGTTATACTTGGCTGATGTCCCTGGAGGGAAACCCGAGTGGGCTTCCACATCCATCATTGCAATTCTCACTCTTTGGGATAGACAAGAGTTTTCTTCTGCAAGAGAGAGTATCGTTAGAGCTGTTGTGACCAATTTGCATCTTCTTGATCTCAGTATGCAGGTTGGTGAATCCGTTGCCTTCTTGTTTGTCTTCTTCTGAGGACAAATGGGAATTACTGATTTGGCTTATTAACAAACCTTGTAATTTCTATGATCCTCTATGACAATTATATCTGAAATGATAGTAGATTCTGAGTACATCATTTCACTGTTCAGTAGCAGTTACTGAAGTATTACATTAATTATTGATCTAAAAGAAAAAGTATAACATTTATCAAAAAAAAAAAGAAAAAGTATAACATTAATCAGAATACATAGATGATCAGGAATCATTCTTTGATGTTTTAAGCTCCTTGTAAGAAGAACAAAGATTGTATTTTTGTTATTTTGTTTTCTCTTGATCTAACTGTCACGTTTGGGCTTCCATCACAAATTTTGTCATGATGATACTTATAAATATACTAGATATGTTCACTTCTCAAAAAAATAAAAATAAATCATTGACTGGTTGGACTTAAAGTTGACTTTGGTCAACATTGTTGGTAAACGCGCTTGGATGAGAATTTTGTCAGCGCTGTTGGTTCCGGAATGCCAAGCTTGGTCTAGAACGACCCTTCGAGAACTTCTGGGAGCTTCCGAGAGAATTTCGAGGCCTCCGGTAGGATTTGTCTAAAATGGCGCATTGGGTGTGGTCGGTCATATATGTACTGCGGATACCAAACTAGTGCACGATTTAGCGTGATTTACATGCAACTTGATGAATCCCATGAGCTTATGCTAAGTTTCCCCCAATTTATGATTATGTTTATGATTGTGGGTTTAACTGGATTTCCTGATGCATGCTACTATAATCACTTCCCCTGCCTCAGTTCTGCATTGTGCTAATGTTTGCTGCAAGTTGTTCAGCAATCTAGCAGGTGTATATTATTGTTAAAAATATGTTATGCTCTTGTTTTTGAAGTTTCCTTCTCGAGAATCTTACTTTTCAATTTGAATTGATTGCACACAAATGGTTTCATTTCAATCCTGTTGGTAGAGATCTCCTCTTCATTTCCTTTACATCCTTCTTTTCATCTGGCCTTAGTTTAGTATAATTTACCTTTATTCTTTTGCCTTTTCTGAACTCAGTGCAAACTGCTTGGAGATCAGTCTTCATTTTTGCTTGTTTAGTTGCTGGTTAGTTTAAAAAGAATAAAAAAGAGATAAATGATATGACTTTAATTTCACCTCTTGGTGTTCTAGCTGGTTGGGCATGTTTGGAGAAACATTGTTCAGTTCCCATTTTCCATCACTTCTGTGATCTTGGTATATCACAGTCGGATCTTTTGGTGATTCAATTGTGCATTTTGTTAAGAATTATTCTGATCTGACCATGAAGGAGAAATGATATACTTTCATGATGATGGCCTTGCCAATTATTTGTTCAGTCATTGTCTAGAAAACACTTATCTAATACATTTGCTTTCTGCAGGTTTCTTTATTTAATAAGTTGCTTCTTATGGTGAGAAATCTGAGAGCAGAGTCAGATCGCATGCATGCTTTAGCATGCATCTGTCGAACCGCTCTATGTGTTGATCTTTTTGCAAAAGAGAGTGTTAGAAGAGGGCAAAAACCTGTTCCAGGAACCGATATTGCTTCACTTTTTGAGAATGCAAGAATAAAAGAGGACCTCCATAGTGTAACAAGTAAAACCTTGTTTAGAGAAGAACTAGTTGCAATGCTGGTGGAGAGCTGCTTTCAGTTATCACTGCCACTTCCTGAACAAAAAAATTCAGGTATGGAAAGCAGAGTTATTGGAGCTTTAGCCTATGGAACTGGTTATGGTGCATTAAATTGGACAGAACCAGCTTTGGAAGTGGTGGAAGTTTGTAGACCATGTGTCAAATGGGATTGTGAAGGTCGAACATATGCTATTGACTGCTATTTGAAGTTGCTTGTCAGGCTTTGTCACATTTACGATACAAGAGGAGGTGTGAAAAGAGTCAAAGATGGGGCTTCTCAGGACCAGATTCTGAATGAAACACGGTTGCAGAATTTGCAAAGGGATCTTGTTAGAGATCTACGCGAGGTTTGTTGAGCTCTTATAGTTACTTAATGACACATGTAGGATGCATTTTGTCCTTCGAGCTTTTTCTAGCCCATGGAATTGTACATTTTAAACTTTAATTGCCTTGTGTATATTGCCAACAAAACCAAAGTTACTCAAAATGCCCTAGTATTATGTTGTGTTTACAATGCTGAGTAAGTCTTCACATAAGTTCTTGTTTTGCTTAGCCTACCTCATTATATCAGCCGTCCTAAACCAAAGTTTTCATCTCTGGTACTGAATGCTTTTGGATTATTCTAGCTTAATTTTTCTTAGTTTTTTTCTTTTTTTTCCTATGCTAAGATGAAATTGAGCTGCACAGAGTTTGTTCATCAGCATGTCATCCACTAAAGGAACTCTATACCTTCTCTGACTATGTCCCCCTTCCTCCTCCATAATACTGAACTGAAGGGAAGAGGAGAAGATAAAGCTATATATAACCTGAAGTTATTCATGGTGCTTTTCTTCTACGTTTGTGTTTTATTTAGAAATTTCTGTTCTGCATCAGGCTCACCTTTTGTCATGTTCCAACCTTTTGTACTGCTTCACTAACCAGGTGACATATTGTTTCTTAAATTTGTCTGGAACTTGCATCTTGCAGGTGAACACTCCTAGAATATGTACTCGACTTATTTGGGCTATCTCAGAGCATATTGATCTAGAAGGTTTGGATCCACTTCTGGCTGATGATCCAGAAGATCCCCTGAATATACTAATATCAAATATCCACAAAGTTCTCTTCAATATAGATTCGTCCGCCAGCAACACAAATCGCCTTCAAGATGTGCAAGCAGTTCTTCTGTGTGCTCAGAGGTTGGGATCACGTAATCCCAGGGCAGGGCAATTGCTAATAAAAGAACTTGAAGAGTTTAGGACCAATGCGTTAGCTGACTCAGTGAACAAACATCAGTGTCGGTTAATATTGCAGAGGATCAAATATGTCACCAACCACTCAGAAAGCAAGTGAGTTTGATGTTATTCTTTTCTCTCAATTGATAATGGTAATGTAGATCAGATGCTGCCCATATCTGATTACCCTGTAAAACGACTGAAATGAAGGGAAAACTCTTCATATACATTTAAACTCCTCAAAAATCATTTGGCTTCTAGATCTCTATTCAGAATCCTTCATCTGTTTTGAAAAAAAAAAGCTCCTATGACTATGAGATAATGTGGGAGTTAACCTGAAAGGATTAGATCGTAGATTATTCCTAGTTAAACATTTAAACTTCTGCAGTCTGTATCCCCTCAGTTCCTCGGGGGTGGGGGGTCGGGGGGGGAGGTTTAGTGTTTAAAATAACATAATCTGTTTAAGAAAATATGAGGGGTTTAGTTGGCTGTAAGATACTTCATCTGAAAAGTTATAAAACTTTCTTAGCAAAACTGTGAAACATTTGTTGGATGATACACCAAAAGAATTGTTGGATGATACTTCTGTTTTCTTTTTATCTTTTCCAAGGTGGGCTGGGGTTGGTGAAGCAAGAGGAGATTATCCATTTAGCCATCACAAGTTAACAGTTCAGTTTTATGACGCATCTGCTGCTCAGGACCGAAAGCTGGAAGGATTGGTGCACAAGGCTATTTTAGAGCTTTGGAGGCCTGATCCTAGTGAGCTAGCTCTATTGCTGGCTAAACGAGTAGACTCTACTTTACTCAAGGTTCCTCCTAGTGCATATACTTTGACTGGCAGCAGTGATCCTTGCTATGTTGAAGCATATCATTTGACTGATCCAAGTGATGGAAGATTTACTTTGCACTTAAAGGTGAAGATCTCTACTTCTCTTTGTTGTTATCAACTTATCGTTGATTTGTTTCTTCTGTGCGCTGCATCTTTGTAATCATTTACAAAATGTTTCTTTCCATTATGGCATCCTAGTAACCATGTCTTGGCTGTAGGACAACTGTGATTTGCTTCCTGGTGGTAGATGGTAGAATGCAGGTAGTATACTTCTGATGAACAAAGTTAAATCCTGCTGAGATATTTCAGGATGGAGGGACAGTTTCTCGTTACACTCTTACTGAAATGATGAAGAAGAGTTTGGA
This sequence comes from Solanum appendiculatum, assembly GCA_018342035.1. Taxonomy (NCBI): domain Eukaryota; kingdom Viridiplantae; phylum Streptophyta; class Magnoliopsida; order Solanales; family Solanaceae; genus Solanum; species Solanum appendiculatum. The sequence goes on from JAGDQO010000897.1 coordinate 816,879, forward strand.
TCTTTGGCTTGGCAGGGAGGGTGGGATGTATAATATGGTGGTAAAGGCAAATCCAACTATATTAAAACGAACAATTTGAATTATGCTGCAGAACTTTAGGGATGTGGAGATATTTTCTTTTTTTACATTCAAACTGGAAAGAAGAGTTTGGCCACAGTGCTTAAGACAAGTACAAAATGTAGCACTGGTATAGACCAGTACAAAGTGCAACAAGGAGCATCAATTATTTTTACTTTTTTTTAGTAAAACTATTTTTAAAATGAATTTATCATGTTTTGATAGGAAGAACTTTTAACGACATTTCATTTCTTGCTTCAGTTCGACGAAACACAAATTTTGTGAATGCAATTGATACGTGTTACCTCATTTCCTAGCTATTCTATGTTTAGACAAAAAACAGAGAAGAATAAACGGAATAAGCACGAACTCAAACATGGGCATGGGTGGATTTGTTCCACATCCATTTAATCTTCAGTTCTATCAGCAACCATGGGAAGAAAAGTTTGATCAGCAACCCACCCCTTACCTGCATTAAATATTCAAAAAATTGAAACCTGCCCCTGGCATAGGAGCTCCCCAACACGCCCTGCATAAACTTTAACCTGCCCCGCTATGCATCCACCCCGCCCCATTTCCATCTCTACATTAGATATATTTTGAGCAAAAACCCTCAATAAGTTGCAAAGACTTCTTTTCCCTATTAAGGCAATTAGCTAGTGCTTTATAAAAGAAGTCTCGTATGATATCTTTGGACAATCCTATGTAACCCTACCCATCGACTTAGATCTGGCTGTATCTCATTTATAATATCCCAATTATAGTTTTTTCATGAGTAATTAACAAATAGGAGTGAACTACTGAATAAACATGCAAGCAAATATATTATCCTGCATTCATGTTGTTTAGCGTGTCTTGCTCTGAGACGCAAGGGTGGTGGAGGACAACATACCACAGATAACATGATTGGGAATGGTGGTTTACCTGTGAAGCTAGCTGCACTTATTATTAATTTGATCGATATGTTTGAGATCTTAGATGATCCATCAAATTCCCATAATTGGTTAGTGGACCATGGGGGCAGCCTTTATGTTATGTGCTAACAATATAATTCGATGAAATATGAGTTGCATTGTTTGTATGGAACTATTAGTCAGGTGAATCACTATTTTTTTGTAATTTTCGTAGAATCTAGGAGGTACCATCCAAGAACAAATACAGTGATTTTGCACCTTTGCGTGAACAACATGGTTTTCATTGTACTAACAATCATAATATTTGCAGGTTTTGAATTTGACCGAGATAGAACTTAACCGGGTGGATTTACGAGTTGGACTTTCTGGTGGATTGTATTTCATGGATGGATCTCCTCAAGCAGTACGCCAGCTGCGGAGTCTTAATTCGCAGGTTAAACCTTGTTTGAGACAGTCATGCTTATTTATTTATTTATCTCTGAAGCCCATTTTCCTCCCTCGTGGATTTGATTCTCCTGCTAACAGAAGGCAAAACTATTTTGCTCATTAAACATGTTATTACTATTTTATGTCCATCTTCTAGATGCATCTTCTCCTGTGACTTTTGTCTTAAAATGTATTATGACTATGGTTACTATCCAATGCTAACTTGAGAAAATTAGTACAGTTGTTCCTGGAACAGACAGTGGCAACATTAGCGATTTGGATCATTGAAGTAGTCATTGAATTGCGTGTAACATATTATTTTTATGTTGCTCAGACTCTTCCAAAATGTCACTGAGTGCGTATCGGATTCGTCAAAAGTAGTGCATTTTTTGAGAATCCGACACAGGTGCGACTGCATTTTTGGAGAGTCCAAGCAACATAGTATTATTTAGCAATTTAAACGGTTAGCGAGATGACAATATTATTTACTTAATTAAATCTTCACTATGCCTCATCACATGTGGGACAATCTTTTTTGCATAGACCAAGTACATAAAATCCTTTTAGACGATGGGATGGGGAGTATCAAACCTAAGATCTCTGAATGCTCTAGTATCATGTGAATTGTGTGAGTTGCCTCTTGTAAAAAGTTAAACTGTTTTAGAGGAAGCATACCTATTTAACTATTTTATTTTAGGTTGCTACAGATGGCATGCTATAGTGACAGTTGTTAATCGATAAATTGACATGCTAAGATAGAAGTCAAGGTTCATGGATCTTTTTGTTGTTTGTCTGGGGCTTCTAATCTTTTTTCTTTTACTACCATATTCACCACTTATCAACATAGAAAAACTGCGATTCGTATTTTCAGATACTATCCAAATACAATTAGAAGCCTAGATTGTCTCTTGCATGTTTGGTGTGGTTACACCCCTTTACTTTAGCTTGACATTTGAGGAGGAAGAAGAAAATATGTAATGGGTAGAGATCCAATGACTTGTTTCAAGTCTTTCAATTTCATTTCCCATATTGAAAATATGGTAGAAACTTGTATTGGTTGTTCCAGGTTTTTGGACCAACATCGCCCCTTTTTAAGGCAGTTCCCTAGCTTCAACTGGACCAAAAGGTTGGGTTAGGTAAGGGGGTAGGGGGGGATAGGGAAGGGAATTTTCTGAGTTACCTGAAACCTTTTATGCTAATCTCATTTGGCTCGAAAGAGTTGCTCGATTTTGAATAACCCTTTATAGTTTTCATTCATTATCCGTATATGTTGAATCTTAGACCCAAATTTTCATTTGTGGTACTCTTTACATTGATAGTTTCTGCTTCATTCATGATTGATAATTGACTGGACTTGCATGAATCCAGGAACCAGTACTCACCAGTGTTACTGTGGGCGTTTCCCATTTTGAGCGTTGTGACCTTTGGGTTCAAGTACTTTACTATCCTTTCTATGGTTCTGGTCCTGCTGATTATGAAGACTCTGAAGAGGATCCACAAGTTTTGAGACAAAAGAAAAGCATGAGACCTGAATTAGGGGAACCTGTCATTTTGAGATGTCAGCCATACAAAATTCCTCTGACCGAGCTTCTTTTGCCACACAAAATTTCACCAGTTGAATATTTTCGTCTATGGCCTAGTTTACCTGCTATAGTTGAGTGTACTGGCACCTATACATATGAAGGAAGTGGATTCATGGCTACTGCTGCTCAGCAATATGGGGAGTCTCCGTTTTTAAGCGGCCTGAAATCACTGTCTTCCAAACCTTTCCACCGAGTTTGCTCGCACATCATCCGTACAGTTGCTGGATTTGAGGTCAGCAACTTCTTTTCTGAAGAGTTTTTTTTGTTTTCTGATTTTCTTTTGAAAGAGTTTTACTATGTTGGATTTAGAAGCCACCTTTAAGTTTTCAGGCACTTCTAATTGGGCATTTTGCATATGAACTATTGGGAACCTCCTAAACTATCATCGTTTTGCAAGTTCCATACATAAACTATTGAATGTTCACAGATCCCCCTTAACTACCGTGGACTCATCCCATGAACTCATTCTTCTAGTCATCTCCCACGCGCCTCTCAACAAGCTATGCCCAACATTTTGATCATACTCATCCAGTGAATTTTTAATCTAAAGGGATAGGTCAGGGGATAACAGGAACACCCAATAGTTTAGATATAAAACTCACAAAATGATAATTGTTTGGGTTGGGGTGGAGGCGTGGGGGTAACCTATTGTTTCAATTTATAATCGTTCAAATTCAATGTATTCCATATTTTCTTTATCTCATTGCTGTTTGGTATTGAACAGCTCTGTTTTGCTGCTAAAACCTGGTATGGAGGGTTTTTAGGCATGATGGTTTTTGGTGCAAGTGAAGTGAGCAGAAATGTGGACCTTGGCGACGAGACGACCACAATGATGTGCAAATTTGTTATCCGAGCATCAGACGAGTCGATTACCAAGGAGATCGCTTCAGATTTTCAGGGTTGGTTGGATGACCTAACTGACGGCGGTGTTGAGTACATGCCTGAAGATGAAGTGAAGGTGACTGCTGCCGAAAATCTAAAGATTTCAATGGAACGAATAGCCTTACTAAAGGCAGCAAGACCTCGCCCGAAGTCTCCAAAATCCGAGGATGAAGAAGAGGAAGAGGAAGACGAGGACGATGAGAACAAAAAGAACGACGACATGCTTAACATTGAAGGTGGTAAAACTAAGGGACCAACTACTTTATTCAAGTTGACAGCAGAAGAGGCCGAGCATCGGGCACTTCAAGCAGCTATAATTCAAGAATGGCATATGCTCTGTAAAGATAGGAACACCAAAGTAAATTGATTTTTTTGCTGACTTTCTTCGACATCTTTTGGTTTGATAATTGATTTAGGAGTTAGTGAGTTCCAAGTTTGTTTTATGTAATTCGAGTTTATTTCTTTTCTCCCAGTTTTGTAATTTCTATGTACCTTTTTGAAGCACTCTGAGGCTGTAAATTAATTCTATTACTACTATATGTTTTGTTTGTTCAAATGAACTTTTATCGAGATTTTTTTTTATAATGTAAATCTCCATCTCCATAGTTGATATAGGATCTCGTGGAACATGATTTGATTTTGTAAAAGGTTTAGTACGAATGATGAAATTTCGAATAAATGGGTTAGACCAAAGGATGTGGTGCAAGACTGAGTGGATGGGGGCTATTCCTTTCTTAACTCGAGGTCTTGGTTTCGACTTCTGGGTATAAAAAAAAATCCTTGGAAGAGAGTACTATCCTTCGAATAGGGTCTTACTTTGCGCGAATTTGAATTAGTCGGACTCCCAGGTAGGTTGAATAGGGTCTTATTTGGCGCGAATTTGAATTAATCGGACTACCAAGTAGGTTGAATAGGGTCCAACTCGACGCGAATATGAATTAGTCGGACTCCCAGATAGGTTGAATAGGGTCCTACTCGGCGCAAATTTGAATTAGTCGGATTCCCAGGTAGATTTTGGGAAACCAAATAAAAAAAGAATAAATGGATTGGAACTTCCTGAGCGGAAAGAAGAGAAAAACAAAGCAACGCCAAAAACTCGATGAAAATAAAAAACTTTTAGCTATCAAGATAATACAAAACTCCATTTAATTCAAAGTAATACAAAAAAGTTGATTCTAGTAATTTGCTAAATTTATCTCCAAACAGAATGCTATTAATGACTTAAATTACTAGCTTCTTATCTCCCTAACTAACCTTAAAATCCATGTTAGATTACAACAAAACATTTATCTCCAAGCAGAATGTTATTAATGACTTAAATTACTAGCTTCTTACCTCCCTCCTAACTAACTTTAAAATCCATGATTGCATATTGATTTCAGCAATTTTTTATTTTATTTGAAATTTATGGAGTTAGATTACAGATAGAGAGGTTTGATTATAGTTTTGGCAAAGAATATTTGAAAAAATGTGCATACTTGTTACTCCCACAGTTTCTATTTAGTTGTCACTATTTTAGATTCACGCTCCTTAAGAAACTATGTAATTTTACCATTATATCCTTATTTAGTGTTCTCTTGAAGTCAAGTTACCAATAAATGAACATGAATTAGTTTATTTTGATTAATTAATTTGACCAATGCACATGAATTAATTGCTTAGTTTTCCTGGTCAAATGCATACTTTCAAAGCTAATAACCTTGAGTGGTGAAATAGGAAGAATAATGTCATTTATGCATTGGTTTTATGAAATGACAAGTACTAAAGAACATCTATTTTTAGTAAGGACGACATGTAAAGAGGAACGGAGGGAGTATCACTTAAATACACCTCAAAAGTGAAAAGCAAGTTAGAAAACATGTTATTAGCCGTTTTCCAAATTTAAAATCAATTTGAAGTTGAATTTCGAGTTTTCATAGTCAAATACTATTTTTCAAATAGAATAACAATTATTCTGAAAAAGTTAGGTAATGTTCTTTAGGGTTGAAATAGACATCTCTTTTTTTTTCTTTTTTTTTTTGTGAAGAGGGATACTTGGTCTTATGAAATCAATTGGAATTTAGTATCTAAGGTGTAGAAGCATTCCTCTATTCCATTTTATGTGATAATGTTTGACTGAATTCGAAGTTTAAAAGAAAAAAATTACTTTTGAAATTTGTAAATTAAATAAGTCACAGACATTTATGTCATTAGAAACTATCTCATTGAAGATAAAATGATAAATTTAAAGTCAAATTATTTCTAAAACAGAAAATATTCTTTTTGAAATGAACTAAAATTAAAAAATATGTCATAAAAAGAGTGACATTGAACATAATTGAACTAACTGTAAGCTTCATAATAACTATACATGATAAGCTCCAAACTAAAATTTGGGAATCAAATTGAAATGAAACAAAGTAATCTTTTAATTAAGGTTTTCAAAGAATCATTTAATCATCTTAAAATCAGATAAATTGCTATTTATTATACTTCTCTAAAAATCTATTTTATAGAGTACTCTGTGTAGATAAAACTTTCAATCATTCACATCCTTTTGTAAAGAAGAATTAGTAGTCTGATGTAATTGAAATTTAGTGTCTAAGATGTACAAGTGCCCTTTGTACCACTTTAGGTAAATGTTTAACTTGGCAAAATAATTAAAGAAATAAATCATTGACATTTGCATGACTTGGATAAGAAATCAAAATAAAAGTATAAAATTAAATTACTTCTGCATATAAAAATATATCATTTCTTCGTGCCACATAAAATGAAATAGAGAGTAACTGATTGACCTAATAGTAAATTGTCTAACATGTTTATATTTTATTTTTACTTTATTCAAGAAACTTCAAAAGCTTTATGACTCTACAGAAAGCTAAAGCAATAGTAATTCCAAGCCAAAAATAGGTGAACATCTTTATTACCATCTTATCTCCAACTAACCAACGTATTAACTCTTAACAAGGCAAATTTTCAAAGTTACTTTTCCCACCATGAAAACTTGACATTCGTCTTCACAAAACTTTAGAACATGCAGAAAAATCCAATGCTAAAACCTCCCTCGTCTCGACACGAATTCGTATTTGATAATAGTCCTCTCAAGTTTTTTAGTATAAAAGCTCAATTTCTACATTCAATCAAAGAAATGTTAATACATTAGAGCTCACCTCTATGACTATTAACTTTCATACAATGAAAAACTCATTGACTCTGTTTAACAAGCCATGTTGTGTTTCTCTACTTTTTCTTGTGTTGTTTTTCTCTGTTGTTGTAGCGCAAGAGCTGCTTTTTGATGGAGATGTTTCCAAGAAATGTAAGGAAGGAACAAGATCCAGTTACCTTTGTTCTAGGGTTAGGGGTAAAATTGTTGCGGATAACAATTTTGCTCCATCACTTGTGCGACAATCAACTTTGAATTCGCGAGTATATACTAAGCATGCATATGTATATACACCTCCACAGCCTTCATCGTCCAGCTACGATACTCATTCAAGTACACAGAGAAAACCTCCTAAGGTACCTAAATATTCTTATCCAGCATATAGGCACTTTCAGAAAGTGCCTTATGCAAATTATCCTCAATCAAAGGTCTATAGGAGATCACTATTAAAACTTCTACCAAGTTCAGCTTATGACCAACCTCCTCCTGTATCTTCACCACCTATTCAAACACCTCCTACTTACCAGCCCCCACCGTCACCACCCGCTCCACTTTACAAACCTCCCCCAAGCCCACCACCTACTCCCGTCTATAAACCTCCACCAAGTCCACCGCCAAGCCCACCACTTACTCCCGTCTATAAACCTCCACCAAGCCCACCGCCTCCTCCACCAAGTCCACCACCACCTCCACCAAGCCCACCACTTACTCCCGTCTATAAGCCTCCACCAAGCCCACCTCCTCCTCCACCAAGTCCACCTCCACCAAGCCCACCACCTACTCCCGTCTATAAACCTCCACCAAGCCCACCGCCACCTCCACCAAGTCCACTGCCACCTCCACCAAGCCCACCACTTACTCCCGTCTATAAACCTCCACCAAGCCCACCGCCTCCTCCACCAAGTGCACCGCCACCTCCACCAAGCCCACCACCTACTACCGTCTATAAACCTCCACCAAGCCCACCACCTACTCCCGTCTATAAACCTCCACCAAGTCCACCGCCACCTCCACCAAGCCCACCACCTACTCCTGTCTATAAACCTCCGCCAAGCCCACCGCCTTCTCCATCAAGTCCACCACCCCTTCCAGTGTATAAGCCTCCACCAAGCCCATCGCCTCCTCCACCAAGCCCACCACCCCCTCCTATTTACAAACCTCCACCAAGCCCACTGCCTTCTCCACCAAGTCCACCGCCACCTTCACCAAGCCCACCACCTACTCCCGTCTATAAACCTCCACCAAGCCCACCGCCTCCTCCACCAAGTCCACCGCCACCTCCACCAAGCCCACCACTTACTCCCGTCTATAAGCCTCCACCAAGCCCACCTCCTCCTACCTCCACCAACCAAGTCCACCACCACCTCCACCAAGCCCACCACTTACTCCCGTCTATAAGCCTCCACCAAGCCCACCTCCTCCTCCACCAAGTCCACCTCCACCAAGCCCACCACCTACTCCCGTCTATAAACCTCCACCAAGCCCACCGCCACCTCCACCAAGTCCACTGCCACCTCCACCAAGCCCACCACTTACTCCCGTCTATAAACCTCCACCAAGCCCACCGCCTCCTCCACCAAGTGCACCGCCACCTCCATCCAAGCCCACCACCTACTACCGTCTATAAAACCTCCACCAAGCCCACCACCTACTCCCGTCTATAAACCTCCACCAAGTCCACCGCCACCTCCACCAAGCCACCACCTTACTCCTGTCTATAAACCTCCGCCAAGCCCACCGCCTTCTCCATCAAGTCCACCACCCCTTCCAGTGTATAAGCCTCCACCAAGCCCATCGCCTCCTCCACCAAGCCCACCACCCCCTCCTATTTACAAACCTCCACCAAGCCCACTGCCTTCTCCACCAAGTCCACCGCCACCTTCACCAAGCCCACCACCTACTCCCGTCTATAAACCTCCACCAAGCCCACCGCCCTCCTCCACCAAGTCCACCGCCACCTCCACCAAGCCCACCACCTACTCCCGTCTATAAACCTCCACCAAGTCCACCGCCTTCTCCACCAAGTCCACCGCCACCTCCACCAAGCCCACCACCTACTCCCGTCTATAAACCTCCACCAAGCCCACCGCCTTCTCCACCAAGTCCACCGCCACCTCCACCAACCCCATCGCCTACTCCCGTCTATAAACCTCCACCAAGCCCACCGCCTCCTCCACCAAGTCCACCGCCACCTCCACCAAGCCCACCACCTACACCCGTCTATAAAACTCCACCAAGCCCACCACCTACTCCCGTCTATAAACCTCCACCAAGTCCACCGCCACCTCCACCAAGCCCACCACCTACTCCTGTCTATAAACCTCCGCCAAGCCCACCGCCTTCTCCACCAAGTCCACCACCCCCTCCAGTGTATAAGCCTCCACCAAGCCCATCGCCTCCTCCACCAAGCCCACCACCCCCTCCTATTTACAAACCTCCACCAAGCCCACCGCCTTCTCCACCAAGTCCACCGCCACCTTCACCAAGCCCACCACCTACTCCCGTCTATAAACCTCCACCAAGCCCACCGCCTCCTCCACCAAGTCCACCGCCACCTCCACCAAGCCCACCACTTACTCCCGTCTATAAGCCTCCACCAAGCCCACCTCCTTCTCCACCAAGTCCACCGCCACCTCCACCAAGCCCACCACCTACTCCCGTCTATAAACCTCCACCAAGCCCACCGCCACCTTCATCAAGTCCACCGCCACCTCCACCAAGCCCACCACTTACTCCCGTCTATAAACCTCCACCAAGCCCACCGCCTTCTCCACCAAGTCCACCGCCACCTCCACCAAGCCCACCGCCTCCTCCACCAAGTCCACCACTTACTCCCGTCTATAAGCCTCCACCAAGTCCACCGCCACCTCCACCAAGCCCACCGCCTCCTCCACCAAGTCCACCACTTACTCCCGTCTATAAGCCTCCACCAAGCCCACCTCCTCCTCCACCAAGTCCACCGCCACCTCCACCAAGCCCACCACCTACTCCCGTCTATAAACCTCCACCAAGCCCACCACTTACTCCCGTCTATAAACCTCCACCAAGCCCACCACCTACTCCCGTCTATAAACCTCAACAAACCCCACCGCCTACTCCCGTCTATAAACCTCCACCAAGCCCACCGCCTTCTCCACCAAGTCCACCGCCACCTCCACCAAGCCCACCACCTACTCCCGTCTATAAACCTCCACCAAGCCTACCACCTTCTCCACCAAGTCCACCGCCACCGCCACCTCCACCAAGCCCACCACCTACTCCCGTCTATAAACCTCCACCAAGCTCACCACCTTCTCCACCAAGTCCACCGCCACCTCCACCAAGCCCACCACCTACTTCCATCTATAAACCTCCACCAAGTCCACCGCCTTCTCCACCAAGTCCACCGCCACCTCCACCAAGCCCACCGCCTTCTCCACCAAGTCCACCGCCACCTCCACCTCCACCAAGCCCACCACCTACTCCCGTCTATAAACCTCCACCAAGCCCACCACCTACTCCCATCTATAAACCTCCATCAAACCCACCGCCTCCTCCACCAAGTCCACCCCAAAGCTTACCAGGGTATGGAAATCCTCCACCTTCCAGTTACTTTTAAATGAATAATAAAACTACTTGTAACAGTTGGAGTTGTATCAATTGTATTACGTATGTTTCTAAAAGAAACTTGTGATATAAAATGGAATAATCCAGCAGTATTTGTTTTTATGTGTTTGTTTCTCATATTAACTTGTTCCTAGTTTGTTTAATGAAATTTCATATGGCCTTTGAGTTATGTTATTTCATAGTTGGAAGTGGTTGATATGTCCATTAATAAAAGGAGCAACAAAAATGATTTGTGACCATTTCGTGGTTCATTTTGCACTTTTTTTGTGTTGGTTTTTAATTTATACCTCTTACGATGTACAAATAATTTTTTTACGCAATAAAAACTTATATTTTCTTATTATAATATTTCACGAGTTAGGCTCGGACATGACTTTAGTTTCTAAAGTTACGGCTCACTAGACATAAGTTCAATTGCTATAGGGCAAATATGATAGAGCATAACATTTGAAGGACAAACGTGCAATTTTATGCCATTTTGTTTGATGATTTCATATGAAAAAGCAAACTTCTCCCACACAAATACATTTGTCGACTTTAACTTCTATGCAATAATGTTATTTATTTTGTTGTGTGTTACAAATAAAATTTGAAGAGTCAATTAAATTTGATATGATTTTTAAATATTTTAAACTATTAATAATTATTGTGATTATTATAGTTTTATGTAATTTTCAAATAATATGTTACTCTCCATGTCCCAACTTATGTAATATTGATAGAATTTTGAGAGTTAACCAATATTGTTAAATATTTTAAGTTGTTAATGATTATGATCTATAATATTTGTTATGTAATTTTTAAAATATATAATCAAATTTTAACTATATAAAACATTTTTATAATATATATATAATAATTAACTATATAAAACAAAATATTTTTGATAAAATTTAAAAATTTAAAATATTTTTATGTAAGATAGAAAATGGAATAACTAAAATATGAATAGGAAATATATTTAGGTAATACGAAATATTCCTTTTTAATTAGCAATAAATTAAATAAATGATGAAACATACATTTTAATTAATGAGAACACATTAAAAAAGGAGAGGATTGAATTGTGCCCCACTGAAAAGGACCTTGCACATAAAAAGTGCTACTGCAGCCAATAAGCCAAGCAGCTCTATGTGAGGAAGACCGCACAGCTGAAGCAGACATGTTGACGGTCAGTTGTGTGCTCTAGCCTCTTATACTATACTAGTTATGGTAGCCTGTGCTGTGCACGGGCCCAATAACATTAATTTTTATAGCAATTAATTATTTGAGTGAATACTTTTTAATAAATAATTATTAATTTTAGCGATATATTTTTATTTATAACAATATATAACAATACTATGATAAATCTGTTATGTATTAAAAGTAGATTATGCATGCAATATAAATGTATTCTAAGGTTCAAAATATATTATACTTTATAAGTGTATTAAAGTGTGTGATAAATATATTATCAATGATATCATATGTGTTTAAAGAACATCTATGAAGTTTTCCTTTATAATATAAAGATAATATTAATATTTGAATACACTGACATTTAAAAGTGAGCTAGAAAACAAGCTATGAATTGTTTTTAAAATTTGAAACATAATGTAAAATTAATTTTACATTTTCATCGATTAAACAAAAATTTTCAAATAAAATCAATTACTCCCTCTATCCCAATTTATGTGGCACTTTTCGTTTTTCTAGAGTCATACAGTTCAAGTTTGACTGAAAATTTGCATACGGAATCTTCAAATTTTTTTAAATGAAATTTATATATTTGTAAACTACGTAAAAAGTCTATAAGTCACAATAATTGGCAATCCAAAATATTTCAAAAATATATGAAAAATTTATGATAAAAATAGACTTATTTAAATTTCGAAATCCGAAAAGTGTCACATAAATTAAAATGAATGGAATTGTACATTTTACCTAAAAAAAAAATCATGCAGAGAGAAGTTTATAATAGAATTGTTTTGTTGAACCTTAAAAGTGAAGGAAAAGAGTTGGATGGGACCCACAGTAAGCATCATTTCATCTCACATAAGCTAATGTAAGTAAAGGATATATTTGTCTAAGAATTCCAAAAAAAACCAGAAGAGCTGCAGCAATTTGAAAACGGAAAAGGGTCAAATATACCCATGTACTATTTGAAATAGTTTAAATATACCTTCGTTATACTTTCGGTTCAAATATGCCCCTCCAGTTATACTTTCAAGACAAATATACCCCTCTCATTATATTTTGGCTCAAATATACCCTTAATTTTAACGGATGGTTAAATAAAATCATATATAAAGATGAAAATTGTAAATTACAATTGTATAAGTATAATCAATATATAATATTATAATCATGAAATTTAAAAAATCATGGAACATAAGTGTTTATTAATAATAGTATAGTCATGAAATTTAAAAAATAACTTATAATATTTATTTTTTTTAGCCAAACTCATCAATACGCAAGTGTTTACTAATCCATTTTCCTCATATGAAATACTCTAATCCACAGATCAAAATCTATAATTTTAACCCAGCAATATTTAAGTTAAACAACGAGAGAGACGACCGCATATTGGAAATTGATACATAATAGATATCACTTTATATAGTTCGAGGTCAAGGAATAATTATGTCATTAAAGAGGAAAAACAACATATTCAAAAGAATGAAGAAAAGAGCCTATCATTTAATCGAGAGTTAAAATTAAGGGTAAATTTATGCCAAATTATAATAGGAGGGGTATATTTGGCCCTGAAGTATAACGGAAGAGGTATATTTGGACCGAAAGTATAACGAAGGGTATATTTAAACTATTTCTAATAGTAGAGGGGCATATTTGGCCTTTCACCGATTTGAAAATGAAAAGTTGTAAAATAAAGTGAAATAACAAACGAACCCTCAAGCTTACATAGTAATTCCGGGAAGCACACACGTCGTGTGTGCTTATTCCCTCTTATATATTAGTAGTAGTAGAAATGTAACTTTAACCACTATGTTATTGAAACCAAACATTAAGTATAAGGGAAAAGGGCCTGATATACCCTTCAACTTTGTCATTTAGAGTTGATATACCCTTCGTTATGAAAGTGACTCATATATATCCTTACCGTTATACAAATGGCTCACATATATCCCTACCGTTACAAAAAGAACTCACATATACCCTTCATCTAACGGAAGTGAAAAAATTAGTTTTAAATTTATATTTTTGACTTTTAATTTTTTTTAAAAATCATTTAGTCATATATATAATCCTTCTAGCAAAGTTCAATGTATATTTTAATCTTTTTCATACATAAATTAGTTTTTGACTTCTTTGATTAGCATTATTTGAGTTTCTTATTCATATTTTATTTTTTCTTTCATTCTTTAGTGTAAAGAAAAAAATTTAAAGCTAATTTATTTTTGGCTATATTATAATTTCAAATTATTTTTTTCGGCTATATTGTAATTTATTTTTTGTATGCGTAAAAAAAAATTGGGGTATCTATAATAAATTTTACAAGAAAATTAGTGAATCATAAATAAATTTGACCATCAAAATAATAAATTTAAATTAGTCGTTGAAACAAAAAAGTCAAAAAAAATATGTGTGAGGAGGATCAAATATACCCATTTGGATTATATATTTTTTTGAAAAAATAATTAAGAAATTAAATTAAAATTATTTTTTTCACTTCCGTTAGAGGAAAAGGGTATATGTGAGCCATTTGTATAACAATAGGCGTATATGTGAGCCACTTTCATAACAAGGGGTATATCAGCTCTAAATGACAAAATTGAGGGGTATATTAGGTCCTTTTCCCTAAGTATAATGTTTTATTATTTTTACATGTCTATAAATAACAAAGTACAATTTTTGGTGAAGACATACCTTCTTTGTTATAATCCTATTACTCCCTTCGTTTATCTTTACTTATCCACTATACTAAAAATAATTATCCAATAATACTTGTCCAGTTTGAAAAATTAAGAGATAATTTGCCCCTTTGTGTCTATTTTGCTATTGGTATTAAATACTATTCAATATATAATACATTTCCTAAAGCATTAAATTTAATATATTCAAAGGGTAATATAGTAATATTATCCTTATTATTTATTGTTTCTTAAGATGTGTGTCAAGTCAATAATGGACAACTATTATTAGACGGAGGGAGTATTCCCTCCGTCCCACATTAGTTGATCACTTTTCATTTTGCATGGTGCTTAAGAAATCATAAATAAGAAGATAATTTTATTAGTTCACCCCTTAAAAAACTTCTTGGAAATTTTACAAACAAATGTAAACACTTTCAAAAAGAATTAATTGCAAGGCTAATATAGAAAAAATTTAATTAATGCTTTCTTGATTTAGTAAGTTGATCAACTAATATGAGTCAACTATTTTCCGTATAATGATCAACTAATATAAAAGGAAGAAAGTATGATTTAGGGTAAAAGTTCTTTTACATTGTTATCGTTTAGAAGTTGAATTCAAAATTAAATTCATTTAATTTTTATATACAAACTGTATAAATACTTTACACTATCAAATCACTTGAAAAGTAATTATAGGTAACCTATAATAACAAATAGAATTAGTAGTAAATAATAAAAGATTCCAAGTGAAGCTTTATTTTTGTTTCAAAGATTAATTGATTTGTGCATCGAACTGTCCTTCCGATCCATTTGTTATGTGCATCGATTTTGTGACGTGTGTGTGCATAGCAAAGACAAGTAAACACCCTTAAATGAGCTGTCCTAATATTGTGTTTTTTCAACCATTGGTGTTTGTGCGTGTCCTATTATTAATAATAAGGTATAGGTATTAATAACATATTTGATATAGTTCCACAAGTGAAATCGAGGTAAAGTGTACACAAAATTTACCCATTTTCTTTGTCACCGGACTAATTAAACTCTATCAACACCGTTGAAAACCGCTTAATAAAATTCGAACTGATGGATTGCTAAATTTTTTAACTACATTTTACACCCTTGTAGTTTGTAGTTGTCATTTATGACCCCGTAAACTCTTTTAATTTACGCATATATGATATTACTTTGACGAATTTAGATTATAAATCATAATTAAAATATTGAAAATCTAAAATCTCCTCATTCAACTTTGGTGCGTTAAATGAGGGGTTCAAGTGGATTAAGTAAACGGTAATTTGATTTGAAGTTTAATAGATTCTTATGGTCCAGTATTTTTTCAAACTTTGTGCATAATAATTAGTTAAAGTTTAGTGCATCGAATTGTTCTTTTAAATAGTTTCACATGTTCTATGTTTGCCTGGAAATAAATCTTTCATTTTACTCTTGCTTTAGACTCCAACAAACTGATCCTATCATGAATTTAAAAGTTTAATTAATAATTTTATGGTTGAGATAAATAACTGTGATGAAATAAATAGATAATTGTTTCCACTTTAGCTTTCTATAATATTTGTGTTATCCTCTCCAAGTTTCTATAAACACACTTAAAACATGAAATGTTCTAGATTGGAATTATAGGTTGGTTTGGTTTAGTTAAATGAATTAGTTACATTGTCAAATGGAAAAAATATTTTCATAAGATAACTATGTGGGTCGATCGCATATTATCGAATTTCCAAAGAGAGTAGAATAGAAGAGTTTGTCGACTCTTTTTTGTTTTAAAAGATTTAAATAAGTGCTTGTAAACGCAAAATAATGTGTCTTAACCAAATTTAGTAGAAAGGAAAATATTTAGTAGAATGAAAAATTAATTAACTTTATGAACAAAGAATAGTGCTTTATGAACCATACATTTTTATTTTAGATTAAAATTTAGAAAAAAATTACTTGAAAGTACATAAAAAAAGGACTTGATTGAGACATCACTTGAAAAAAACAGAAAAAATTAAATTAAAAAAAAAGTTTGACTTCTTCAAAATAAGGTACAAATAAACATAAATATTATTATTGTACCACTATTGGGACAACTAATTAAAACCGTGTGGAAACTTTTCAATCAAAGCAATAAAATTCTCAATTCACACGTTAACTCTATTTTCCCATTTTGTGGAACAATTACTATAAATATATAGAAATACAAAACCAAAACAAGAAAAAAAAAAGTAGAATTTTTTTTATTAGAAGAAAAAAATGGTGGAAATTATTTCACCAGGATTTAGATTTTATCCAACAGAAGAAGAATTAATATCTTTTTATTTACATAAAAAACTTGAAGGAAAAAGGCCAGAGCTTGATAGAGTAATTCCAGTTGTTACTATTTATGATCTTGATCCTTGGCATCTTCCAAGTAAGTATATACAACTTCTCTTTTATATACTTCGATAGTATCAGTGTCGTTTAACATGTTATATCGATTTAGTTATCATTTTTATGTGCTTCCAGTGTATGTGACATATTCTTCCAAGTACACAGTACTCTTCTTCTACTTCTTGTTCATTTCTTCACCTAATTCACATTTTTCATGGTTATGATTTTGGAGTTTAAGTTATATGCATCGATTGGATAGTATTAGTGTCGTTTAACATGCTATATCAAGTTAGTTATCATATTGTTGATTAGTTGATTATTGCTTATTGTAGAAATTTTTACTTGTGATAGTGCTTCATCAGTCTCAGTTTATGTGACATTTTCGACCAAGTACACAAACTATCTTCTTCTACTTCTTTTTTTTCTTCATTCTTGATCACCATTTTAAGAAACCAATTTTCATGATTACAATTTTAAATTTAAGTTATATATGCTAATGATATTATTAATGTAACATAACATAAAGTTATCATTTAATGCATATTATAGAGATTTATACTCCCTCTATCCTAACTTTTATATGACAGTACTTGACTGAGCACAAAGTTTGAGAAAAGAAAAAATCATTAAAAACTTGTGGTTTAAAATCAGATATAAAATTAATTCATATGTCTACAAAATGTCATATAAAAAAAATGAAAATTTTAAGGTTAAATCGTTCATGTTCTCTTTGAAACCGGTTACAATAACAACATTTTGCTATACCACTAAAAAAAAAATATCTGAATAAACGATGTTGGTTGTATAAACATGTAAGATTGTATCACATAAATTAGGACAGATAGAAATTAGAATACCTTATAAATGCCTAGATTATGTGATGGACTTTTATTTTTATACTGTCAGTGTATAAAACTTAAACCGCGTGTAACGTAACATTTTATGTAGAATTTCATGGGGAATTGTGCATGGGAGATACAGAGCAATGGTTTTTCTTTGTGCCAAGACAAGAAAGAGAAGCTAGAGGAGGAAGACCATGTAGGACAACAACTTCTGGTTATTGGAAAGCAACTGGTTCACCAAGTTATGTTTATTCATCAAATAACAAAGTTATTGGAGTTAAAAAAAGTATGGTATTTTATAATGGAAAAGCACCTACTGGGAAAAAAACTAAGTGGAAAATGAATGAATACAGAGCTATTGAAGAAGAAATTAATTCAACTCTTTCTATTCCAAAGGTAATAATAATATTTTACTGTCAGTACTTTTCTTTCTTTGATATTTTCGTTATAACTTGTCTCTTGCTTTTCTTTTAAACTTGTTTGAAAAAAAAATGATTTTCTTGAATCGAATATCTATCATACAAAAATAAAAATAAAATCTGTATACATCTTATTATTTCCGAACTCTAGACCCCTTACTTATGAATAATTATATCAAATATGTTGTTGTTGTGCTATAATATTTGAAAAGGGAACTAATTCTTTTCTATCTTCAATAATGATACTTGTAATCCTCATTAGGGATTGCCTACTAATATTTTTAAGACATATAATAATATTGTCTCAGCCTAGAACAAATTAAGATTGACTATATGAAATTATAGATATTCATGTTGGGTCATATATTCCACCTCCAACCCCCTAACTTTTATTGAGTTTTAATTTGTTTGTTTTTCTTTCTAATAATTTATTTAATTACCCAACAAAACTAAGTAAAAAAAAATCTTCTTTATTGTAGATATATATAGTATAATATATCAAGCAAAAAAAAAATTATTTAAATATTTTGACATGCTTTTCATGAGTTAGTTTAGGCTACATAGTTTAACCTACCAAAACTTATACTAGCTAGATGTGTCGTAATTTAATGAGCTAATTTTGTCACTCGTTATTGCAGTTGAGGCATGAAATGAGTTTATGTCGAGTTTATATCATATCGGGGAGTTTTCGAGCGTTCGATCGGAGACCAATTGCACCAACAATAACAAGGGAACCATCAAACTCAAGTATAAATAATCAAGGTGGAATTTCTATGGAAAATGTCACTAAAATGGAGGCAATAAGTTCCCCTGATGAAAGCTTAGCTATGGAAGAACAAGATTATGTTAATCTTTATCATAATGATCAAATCCCTATTATTAATGAAGAAATTAGCATCAACTCACACAACAACAAGAGGTTTAAAAGTAATCTTCATGATGAGACTCTAATTAGTGGTTTGGAACAATTTAATTGGATGTAAAAATTGTTCGATGCTCGATCTCTGCTTTGGGATCTGACTAGGATCCCCCCCCTCCCTAACCCAAAACCCCATTTTCATAAGTGAACTTGAAACAGTAGAGTAAAAAGATTTTATCCGTCCAGTATAACTATTGATTGTAAAATTAATTTATATTTCATTTTCATCTTAGAAGGATTAAGATAGGAAAAAAGAAGGAAATATTAGGAAGATTTCATTGTGAAATCAAACATGTGATTGTACTATTTTGATAATAATATTTTATTATAATATCCATATTAGTAATATTTTTTATGGAATTAATTTTTTATGTTATATGTTACTATATGTTTTTTTATATAATATACTTAATTATAATAACTAAAAAATATCGAAACAAATAATATCATTATAAAAGAATTTGACTCTATATATTAGAGCACTCGATGAATTTATTATTATTACTTCTAAATGCTTAAAATAGATTTTTACTTTTATTTATCATTTTTAATATATATAAAAAATCATTATTTCATATTTTATCCGGAATATTAACAATTTATTCTTCAAAATATTTTCCATTACCTAAAATTATACACGCTTTAACATGAATATTGTGATAAAACTCAGTATTAATTATTACATTTTGAAAGATGTATAAAATTTAAAATAGACAAATAAAAGTGAACCGAAAAAGTATGTTACCATGTCTTTGGAAGTGGAACACTTGTTTTGTTCAGAAATTTCCATCTGAACATGTTATTAAAGGGAGGAAATTAACCTAGGTAAGACATAGTTTTCAGTTACCATCTTCCGTCTTATCGATCGTGATTTTTAAAAATAGTTATATCAAATTATTTCTTACCTTTACTTTTACTCGGCACTGTACTAAAAATCAATAATTATTCACTTTTACTTATCATTTTTAGCATATTAATAACAATAAAATACATAGAATCGTCTCGGTGCAAAACCCTCCTGCTAGAGAACTCTTTATTGAATAGAACCCTTCTTTCTGTAATTCAATTTGCATCCTCAAAGAATGTGATTCTGGCTCAAAAAACTCTTCATTAGCCGTGAGTTTTTTGAGAGGGTTGAGGTGTTTGGCAAACTCTTAAAAGTGCTTTTAAATAGGTGTTTGGCAAACTCTTAAAAGTGCTTTTAAATAGATGCAGAAGCAGTTTTTCTGCTGTTGGGAAGAAGCTAAAAATTTCTGCTTCTTAGAAAAAGCAGAAGCAGAAACTTATTTTTTTGAAGACAAAAATATCTCTTACATATATACATATTTACCAATATATCTCTTATTAATTAATTAACATATCTCATAAGTTTGATTAAGTTTCATTCAAGAATTTTATTTTATATTTTTATATGATAAACTTTTTATTTTATTTTATGTTTATATATTATTATTTATATTTTATATTTTATATATTATTTTATGTATTATTAGAAATGGGTAACAACAATATTTTTGTAGGATTTTTTTATAAAAAAAGTAACAAATAAAGATTTCATCCCTCACAAAAAAAGTAACAAATAATTTTTTTTATTTTCTTAATTTACTTCTTATTTTATTTTAATTTAATTTTTTTTAACTTCAGAGGATTATGAAAAACAAAAGATAATAGCTAAAGATTGAATCCAAAAAAAAAAAAGATAACAAATAACAAAAAACATTTTTCTTCTCAATATTTTTCAACAATACTTTTGTAAAATTTTAAATAATAATAATAATTAAATATTTCAATTCCCCTAGAAAGGTAACAAATAAAAAATCTCCTTTTCGTAGTTTACATATTATTATTTTTTTATTTGAATTTTTTTTAACTTGAGGTGATTATAACATACAAAAGATAATAGCTAAAGCACATTAATACTTGCCCTTTTTGGTAATTTGACTCTCAAAAGCACTTTTTAAGAAAAACTAGTCAAACACAAATTGCTTATCAAAAACACTTTTCTTGCCAAACACAAATTGCTTTTTTGAAAAGCACTTTTTAGAAAACTATTTTAAAAAAAGCACTTCTAGAAATAAACAGTTTTTAGCATCAATGCCAAACAGGCTCTATGTACAAATACCATAATAAAATAAATATTTAATGAAATCGAATTATATCTTAAGACATAATGAGAATAAAATAATCAAAAACCCTCTCAATTAATATTTTCTTTAAAAATGTGTGAAAGAGAAATATGACTGACAAAATTTCATATTGTTCATTGAAAATGGAGAAAATGTTATCGGAAAATTTCCATCTTAACATGTTAAAGGGAGGAAATTTCCATTTGTTACAGTAAATGTAGGACTTTCAACGAGTACTAAACACCAGATGAAAAATTATTTACAATAATATATTTATTTAATGCTATGATGATAGTATTTTCCACATAGAATTTGGAAGATATTGGTATCCACATGAGTACACGTCCACTAAAAATATTACTGAAAATATTAAAAGTCATTTTTCTTGTCAATTTCAAAGACTTGGTCATTCTTCCAACTTGATAACACTGTTTATTTACATAATAAAATTAAAATAAATATGGTGATTATACCAAGTCTACAATAGTTAAGTCACTATCAATAGCGACGCTTTTTCTATCAAATTCGATATTACAAGTGCAAGACAACAATATGAAAATGAAAGTCGAGTGAAAGTCAATCCTAAATAGGATTCAAAGACGTGATTGAGTTACAAATTGATAGCATAATAACTCTTCGGACAACAATTTTACTAGAATTTAGTAACTTTTATTTAAACCTTAATTACACAAGCACGCATAATAAGAAATTCACTAAATAATTTAAAATATATTAAGTATGTACCATTATTATTATATAGTAATATGAAATTGGTACATGAATCAATAAACTTCAAAATTTGAATACCGTCACTAATCAAATCATCTCATTTTTATAAGTTATCATATTGGATAAATGAAATATATGAAGACGGTTCGGTTCTCATTTTTACTTTTTATTCTGTAGATTTATTTTGAACTGATTGATTCCTCAGATGATCATTTAACTAATTATTATCTTATAAACTCACTTTCTTTGTTAAAAAAAATGAAATCAAGAAAAAAGAAAACTTTATGATTAATTTGAGGTTGATGTAGACTCACGGATGTAGAAAAATTGAACATGAAGGTAAGAATAATAATAGAGCAAAAACTATTGAGTTCTCGTAAACTTATAGATAGAGCTCTGAAGACACTAATAAAGCATTGCGTGTGTGTGTTTGTGTTTTGTTTGTTAGATTATTTTCCACGAACTTATTGGAAAGTTTTTGGGCTCTGTGTGGTCTGCTTAATTATTTGGTAATTTACATGAAAGAATTAGTCAATATTGCAAATATTAGATAATTAGGTGCAACACTAAATTATGTAAACAACATTTCTTTGTTGATATGGCAATTAAGCTTGGTAAATTTTGTTGTTTTCTTTTAGTCTTTTTGTGTTGAATTTAAAGTCTTCTTGAAGTCTTACACCTTTTAGTCTTTTGGCTTTAATTTGTCTGAAGAAGTCTTATTTCTTTAGTCTTTTGGTTAGTATCAATGGATGATTGACGGATCTAGAGTTTAAATTTTATGAGTGTCGAAAATATCTTTATCTGAGAAGGAAGTTTCGTCATTTGGTTGCTCATAAACGATGTTAGCATTGACCTGTTCATCCTTAGAATCTGTGCTTTTCATGCTAGATCTACCTCTGGTCGAATTTTACATGCTAACAACAAATTTTATAATCTAACTATTATACTATATTACTATATCTGCATATAGGTGTGCGTGCGGATGTAGTTAAGAATGAGCGATTCATCTAAATTCGATAATTTTGGCTCAAACCTAATATATAACAATAGAGTTAGTTAGAAATTTTATAGAGGAAATTAAAAAACATAAAGAGTTGAACACACGAGAAATGTAAGGAGATTAAATATTTGCAGCTTGTTTGGATGGTTGTTATTCATTGTTTCATAATGTATCATTTTATTTTGTCTCGTATTGTATTGTGTTATATTATGTTGTGAATACAACGTTTATAAAATAAAATTATTAAACGATAAGTAATTGCATAATGAAAAAGATAATAAGGTAATAATGTAATCACATCAAATCATTTGTTATATAAAGTGAGTGTTTCATTGTTAAGTACAGACAAATTCAACAATATAATATCTAATTAAATTTAAGTAATAATCAAATCAAACATATCGAAATGGAGTCCGTACAAGGCGGTGCCTTATGTTAGAGGGTTTTAGGTACTGTGACTGGAGAGTCACGGAAGGTGAGAATAGAGGGAAGGGAAACTTGATTAATTGTGGGTCCCACAATTATATTTTTCGGAAAAATAAATTGTCGTACCTAATATTTACATCAAACTAATTAAAGCGTAACGTGTGAACTTTAATCTCTTCATAAATATTTATTTGAATTTGATATTTACATATTATATATTTATTAGTGTAAATACTAAATGCGAAAAAATATTTATTAAAGAGATTGATTGGGTAAAGTATAGATGTAGGCATTAACATGTATAAATAAAAAAAATGTTATAGATGGAATGCCCATAAATTGGCCATGTAAAGTAATTTTGAACTATTTCATATTTGCTAATTGTTATTGCACATTTTGATCAATTATTTTATACTTACTGTCCACTTGCATGCATCTCGACTATTTCATTTTTGCTGTCCACAGATAAAAATATCAGGTAACCCAAAATCAAGTCAAATACCCAATCAATCTATACTTCTCGATTATAAATGTATTCAAGGCACCCAAGATAAGTTGACTAAATTCAGAGATTAATACTTTACCCAAGAAGGTGAGAGTCAGGGGCGGATGCAGTTCAAAGGTAACGGGTTCATCTGAACCTAGTACTTTTGACGTGAATGTGTAAAAAAACACGAAAATTGCAATAAATAATAAGTATGAACCCTAACTTTAAGAATGTAATGGATTCAGTTCAAAGCTTAAAAATCTTCCAGATTGAACCCATAAAGCAAAAATCCTGAATCCCGCTACCTCTGATGAGAGCTACCCTGAAGATGCAAAATTCTCAATCAAACAAACTTGAGATGCTTGATAACATGGCTCAATTTCTCAAACGGTCTAAAAAAGGCAGCCAAGTGCACAAAACATCCGCATTCACATAGGGATCCAGGGAAGGACCGCACCCCAAGGGGTGTGATGTAGACAGTCTACCCTAATGCAAGCATTAGTGGCTGCTTTCACGGCTCGAACCCGTGACTTAAAAGGTCACAAGGAAACAAATTTTAGAGCATAAACAAAATGCAACTTTATAAAATGGGAATATTGCAAGTTGTTACAAAGCAATCTTACACTAATTTGCATGAACCTAAACAAATGCAATCAACTAACCAAAACTTGAAG
This sequence comes from Solanum appendiculatum, assembly GCA_018342035.1. Classification (NCBI taxonomy): domain Eukaryota; kingdom Viridiplantae; phylum Streptophyta; class Magnoliopsida; order Solanales; family Solanaceae; genus Solanum; species Solanum appendiculatum. The sequence goes on from JAGDQO010000897.1 coordinate 841,341, forward strand.
CTTCAGCAAGATGGCAAAGTTCAAATCTAACGCTGAAGACAATTCAATAAGATTTACAATGACAACTATAAACATGAACACAACAAGTAAATGGAGTTTATTAGAGAAGAGGCGGTGTTTACAATAATTTCAGGCCAAGTAACCTTCGAGTCTCCAATTTTCTACTTCCAACTTCGCGAACCCAAACTGTTATTGCCATCCTTGAGGCTCTATAAAAATGTCAAGAAAGAAAACAGATAAGATGGTAAGAAACGATTTGATGTAGAGATCAAACAAATCAAATGACTAACCATTCGTTTAAATGATCTGTTTGGTGAATTTTTCTTGGTCTTCTCGGGATCTGGTTTGGCACGGTCAAGTGCCTGCAGAAGAGTTATAAATGTCGTGAACCCGCAAACAACAAACTTAGAAGTTCTAGGATCAGCAAGAAAACAAGAAAAATAATTCAAGAAATCAGTCCCGGGGCATTTTAGCTACAAGGAGCTGCCAGTAAGACGAAAGAATGCAGTTGAGTAGGCAGAATGTGATGTCAAAACAGAAAATTGAATTTAAAGCTGTGATACATGTGGGACTTCAGTACTTAAAAGGCACTAGGGTCATCAAGGATCGTGTTTAGGAAGGTCACATAGACGCCATTTAAGCAACATGTATTATATAGTATAAAAAACCAGTAATGTTATATGGGAGTGAATGTGGACCACTAGAGTCCACCGTATCCACAAGATGAGTGTTGCAGAGATGCGGATACTAAGATGAATGTGCCAGTCATACAAGAACAAGATTGGACATAAACCATTTAGATTTTTCATAGAATGACTTTGATGAACATGTTTCATGAAAAAACACAATGGAAATCACCTAATGCCCAAGAGAAAAAAACTCATACATTTTGATAGGATTGCATGAAGAACCATTAGTAAACCTCTACATTCAGCCTCATCGGAACAAGCGTGAACTTATTCCTAAAGGTAAACAGTTGCCATGATTCTTTCAGCAAAAAATAAACAAAAACGCAACCACGGATATATAATTTAGGCTTTAGCAAACTTGCCAATTAGCATTCTTTGTAGGTGGTCATTGCCAACTATACATTTGTACTACAGAATGGCATAAACATGCTATTCTATTATTTCTAAATTTATCATGTGAGATTGATAATTACCTGTATCAATGACTCCACCTGACGCCTCATCCGAGTATGCATGAAACATTCAGAACACTGTTTACAGAAAAAACATCTAAGTGATTAAATTTCAGATATAAAGTATAAGTTTGATAGAAATAATATTATCATATTAAAAGCTTTTGAGGCATGCCACAATGGTTATGAAAATCTCAATATGTGCCATAAATCGATCACTTCACTTGGGAAAGAACGTTTCTTTGAAATAACCCAAGTAAGTAAATACACAAGGAACCGAGTGGGTGCAGTTGCAAGACTTTTAACAGGCTCAAGGCCTCCATAGATAAACTGCTTCAAGGATCTACAGATTCCAGTACCAATTCTCCAGGAACACTATACAAGTTAGGTTACAAAGGCCTGAATTAGAAATCATTACAAACAGCTTTAGCTAGTGGGATATATATGTGGGGCATTTAGTCTTCATATTCTCCTAAAATGTATAAGGTGGTAATATATATAATGCCAAGCATCCACTGTGTGGGACATTTTAATTTCATGGATTCAAAGAATGAAGAGCTTTAAACAATTCCCATAGAATGAAGAATCCTTGTCTAAAATTTTATAGTCGCAGAAATATAGAAGAAAGTTGTTGGTAAAATACAAGAAAACAATTATAAAAGAAGCTTTCTATCTTTAGTCAGCAAAGCCTTCTATAAGGTTGAACGACTTCACCCTTTACGGAAATCTTTCAAAGCATATATTCAAGATTCACTAGAGACCTTCTGAACATAAGATGTCGTGAATTGTGTTGCATCAAGTATGGAAGTACATTAATATGACATAATTAGGTCAATAGACAAGAAAACTTTGGTCTAGAATTCTCACCTTAACATGATAATTTACATAAGCATGAAAGGTTGATAGGTTCCAGACAGTTCTGTCCAGCTTTCTGCCTTCCACGTGGCGAGAAAAAATTACTGTGTTTGTCAGAAAATAAGTTGGTCATGGGAATCACAAAATATCAATGGAAAAACTAGTTAAAATATCTGTTATACCAAAACTAACAAATCCGGCATTAGCAGATAATGCTTCTGTAAAAGCTTCCGTCAGTTCTTGAGGAGGAGATGGAGACCACAAACAAGGAGGGGCATTGTTAAGTCCAGCAGTTCGCCTTGCCTCAACAAATTCCTGACCAAAATCAAATTTCAAAGAGTGAGCCACCGTACTCATTCAGGCACATGAAGATTAATATCCCAATGGAAAAGGGAAGCACCAAAAATCTTGCAAGAAAATCGAATGAAAGAGCTGGATTTTTTTTCTCACAGACAATGACCTATATACAACTCATTGCACCTTCAAGTCCTCCCGGAAAACATACGGTTTCTTTGGTATCATAAATGGTACAAAAACCTCAGTCTTACTTGAAGATGATAAGAGGGTGACAAGCAAATTGATTACAAAGAAACGAATCATATTGTATCCAATTTCAAAACAATCTTCAAACTAATAGGATGTGTTAGTCCCACATTGGTCGAGGGAATTGATTGTAATTTTCTTATGAGATATTGGGCAATCCTCCCGCATGAGCTAGCTTTTTTGGGGTTTAGTTAGGTCCAAGTTCCATTTCTTAACATGGTATCAAAGCCAAACTCATCAATCCATGTTCTTGCGTTTCTCAATGTTGGGCCCCGTGTTATGTTATCCACGCTTCAGTTGTCCAGTTTTGGGCATGTTGGGAGTGTTAAGTCTCGCATTAGTTAAGGAAAGGATTGTGGTCTTTTTATATAGTCTTAGGCAATCCTCCCCTCAAGAGTTAGTTTTTGGAATTGAATTAGGCCCAAGTTCTATGTCTTAACATGATGAATGCCTAATTTGGATGTTCAAATATCAGAACGTTTACCACAGTAATCCATTAGTACAAAATAAAATGAAAAGAAATTTTCTATAATACTACTTTTATTGGAAGCTATTAGTTCTTACACCTTTTCATTTCTTGGATTGGGATGATATAAAGATAAACACAAGAACACATTAAAACATGTATAAGATTACCTGTAGGAAGGATGTTGCTAGAACAGTATCTATGGAATCATTAAATCTCATAGGAAATATGACAGTCACCTTGTCTGCCTGCAGACAGCCAGTAAATTGCATTATTTAATCTGAAAACTTTATAACAGCCAGTACATTGCATTATTTAATCGGAATACTTTATAGGCTCCTCACAGATAGATGCTAAAATAACTACAATGTGCCTTTCAGTATGGCAAGGAGAGAAATTTTTGACGAGGATGAAAGACCAACAGCATGAATTAACCCAGTACTTAATTTTCAAGCAAAAAGGTTGTGAAATAAAGATTATTCTAATACAGCTAGATTAGAAGAAATAGCAATATACAGAGAATAGAACTTGACTCCCTGAGGAACTCAAATTCATGTCGACATTACAGTGTAATTATGCATTCCAAAGAAAGTTCATGCCTATTAAGAAACAAATGAGGGGGGGATGTTGGAACTAAATACAGATACAAGTTCAAAAACACTTAAAAAATGAGGAGACAAGTACTAGAAGGACTTGGATATGGCAGGATTACTCTGGAGTCAATGAGACAAAGTAGGCTGGCAGATATCCATATGGGGTTATTGTCAAAAGAATTGGTTGGTTTAGCTATGGTACCCAAGCTCAACAAGGTAAGAAAGTTTTCACTGCAGAATTTGGAAACGGATTCATAGTGAAAAACTACTGACTTTGTACCACAGCATTTTGAAATGGATTCATGTTTATTAAACTTAAACCTATATAGGTAAGCTATAGTCTTCCCCATTGTGTGCATGTTATAAAGTGGATAAAATTACTCACCTGAGGTACAAGGAAAAAAGACTCATTAGGACGATGAACCAGGGCAACGGGCTTGCCTAGATCGGAAGGAACTGTCCTTGTAACAAGTTGTTTCAAAACTGCCCTCAGTGGGGCTCCCATTACTACCTCCCTCACCGATGCAATCTTTGTCAGGAGTGCATGTTTTTGCTCTACACTCAGAAAGAAATATCATAAGCAATGTATATTCCAGGATTGTAACTGAAACTTTCAGCAAAAATAGACAATCACCCAGGTTCAGAAGTATCAAAGATTTTCTGAAAATTAGTACACTACATAGAACTGTTCACAAATTTAAAGAGAACTGAATAATAAGTATACCAACTCATAAAAAAAAAGTGTAATGCTACATATTGACTTGTACTACCCTCCCAAGTTTGCACTCTGGAGCTAGAATTTGACCAGCTAAAAGATCAACAGAAAAGCTGAAATTACATTGGATTGTGAGGAGGGGTGTGCTGAAAGTAGAAATATGGTCTTTTATTTTATGCACCAGCAACATCCAGAGGATATTTTCCTCCTGGATTTGGTGGATACCTCATAATGCCACCAGCAGTACAGATATGGTTATTCTTATGTAATTTTAAATACTTTATAAGAATAAGAGTAGGTCCAATGAGACTTTTAGTGGCGCAATATTCAAAAAGTTGCAAATAGTAAAGTTATATAATTCTCCATTACAGAAAATGGACACAATGAACAGAAAGGAAAGCACATGGAGTTGGTATATAACAAAGAATTTTAACCTAAGGTAGATCCAAACATATAACACAGATCCAAGTCAACCATGGCACACAAAGATTAAATTTTGCAAGGGCTTTTTATTCTTTATTTCAAAGGGAGTTATTCCCCTGCTTGTACACTTTTTTTGAGTTCGTTGAGTACCTCTGATTGTTTTACGCTTACGTCTCTCCTTTGAGTACAAAATTTGTTTTTGGGGAACAAATGTTCTAAACCCACCAATTGAAGTCAAGTTGAAAAAATTCTGGAGTACAAGACGACAAGAATGGGATTTTTAGGAAAATGGATAAATTTGATACTTTGATTCACCATTGCTAGCCACAGTTGAACTTTCTTTATCGATAATGAGAACCAACTGGCTCTTTAATTTAATCCCTATACTCAACATTCAGATGACTTTGCTCTTTCCTTTTGGGCAACACATGGTTGCCAACTTTTACAGATGAATAGGTGACTTTTGTAGAGAAAAACTCTAGCTTGTTTAATTGTTTCCTGTACAGATCTTTCATTGAACTTGTATCCTTTTGTTAAGAGATCACTTACTGAACTATGATATTCAAGAACAGAAATTCAGAAGCTTGGAGGCCCAATTTCGAGCCAACAGTGAATGCTGCAAAGTGCATACTAGTATAACCAAATATACAGTTATATCTTTTTTCTTTGAAATATAATGCCACTACTCAGACAATAAATTGTACTCTTCATAGCTAGAAGAATGAGTGAAAAATTGACTATTTCCCTTTTAGTTTTAGGAATAATGAAACATGCACATAAGCAAAAAAAAAACTCCAAGAGAAAGGAAACACTGAAATTTTCAACTGAAGAGAAACCGAGAAGAAAGAAAACCCTTTTTTCATGTGTGTGTGCTGAATGTGTGCTTATTAATTTGTGTTCTCGACTTAGATTGAAAAAGAATTTGGTAAAATAGACATGCAACATGAAGCGGACACAATCACATTTATTTCTTGATTACCCTTAGAAGAGTAAGAACCACCCAAATTTTCTAGTAATTGCAGTTTGGAATAATATCCTATACCATCCAGCACAATTATAGCAAGCTCATAATGACCTTAAAGAGGAAACTGCAGAACCTTCATCTGGGGGAAGTTTTGACAAGTTCAGTTTAAGTGTGAGATTAAAGCCATCTCTTGGAGGATCAAGAATTTGTGCAACTACACCATATGCTGCTTTTATGGCTTCTAGCGCTCCAAGTGGAAGTCCACCAAAGAGGACAGTTTCTGGAGGTGGTATGGGCAATGACACAGAAAGAAGCAGGACATTTGGATTTTTCACTGAACCCTGCAGAATATGTTACAGATTAGTCTGCCAGATATATCATTCTGTTTCATTTCCTCGGGAGATGACAGCATGTCAAAATAAGATATGACCATCTCAACTAACATTTTCAATGTGTTTAATGGTTCCTTCATTTTTCTTTTGAAGGGAAAAAATGGAAAAGAAAAAGACAAACCATCAGAGTGGACTGTTGTATGATAATAACTCACCTGAATATGGTAACGGATATCATCAAATTCAACCCATTGGCAGTCCAGTTCAACTCCTTTCTCAAGACTGCAAAATAAGGATGTGCTTTCAGCATCTACTACAGATTATTCAAGCAAATGATGGAATGACATCAGCTCTATTTGCAATACATGGACTGCCAACAATTTTGGAAGATTCAAGGATCAGTAAACTAAGTACGTCATATTTTAAAACTTTTAGGATACACCAATTAGTGAAAGAATAAGCTCAGAGCAATTGGACAAATAAAGGAACTGGAAATTTTATGCTATATTGTTAACAGGGAGGGGTTTCCATGACAAATCAATAAAATGGAAGAAAATAAATAAAAATGATCAATTTTAATATCATGGTAGCTAATGATTGAACAATTAATCAAATTTTGCACATTTGTGATTTTGTTGGCTGCAATTTTGGCTTGATTAGCTTATTCTACTTTGGTAACAAGTGTAGGCAGTTCATGTTAATCCTCCACTCCAGCTCCCTGGGATGCGAGGAAGGAACTGCAACCCTCCAAATTGTTATGCAAAAGGTAGAGAAAGTTGAAACACTTTTGCACTTTCTGGAAATGCACATTACAACCTTATGGTTCTTTATTCACATAGGATTTCCGTGCTTCACTGTATAGTGATCAGCTAGAGCTTGCCAACTATAGGATATACTTATACTGAATATTCACCCATATAAAAATCCATGTAACACGGGTGTTAATAATGACTGAAAGATTGCAACTTTACACTTCTAATACACAGAGATGCATATAAGTGCTTCATCTTCGTACTCAAGCACATAAATGAGTTAGAACTACGCAGAAACATCAACAATACTAGCTGTAACTCAATCAACTAGAGCTTGCTAAATATCGGACATACTCATTCCAAACAGTTACTTGGGTCCTTATGAAATATTCACCCACATACAAAATCCATGTAATAGCACCAAGGGTGTGGCCTAGTGATCAGAAATGGGTTGAGAATCATGAAATCTCATGTTCAAATCTCAACAGAGACAAAAATACTTGGTGATTTCTGCCCATTTGTCTTAGCCTTGGTGGAAAGAGTTACCTATTACTTGTTGGTGGGAAGTGGAAGATATCCCATGGAATTAGTCAAGGTGAGCGAGGGAGGTGGCAGGTATCCTGCGGAATTAGTTGAGGCGCACGAAAGCTGGCCCAGACACCACGATTATCAATAAAATGAAAAAAGATTGCACCTTTATGCTTAAGATAAGTACAACAACAAATGCTAATTCCAGCATATGCATATAAGTACTTTCATCTTCGTAACCACACACAGAAATGAGCTAGAACCATGCAAAGATCAATCATACCAGCTGCAATTCAATCAGCTCCCTCCCCCCCAAAAAAGGCAATAATGCAGTCCACACTTCCCTAACAAGGTTTAATCTTATTAGCTCAGTTCATTGACTCGTTACCTGAACTTTCACCGAGGGTTCAAATCCCCACTTTGTAATCCCTTTCCCCTTCTCCTACCCCATTTTTTTTATAAAAAAAAACCTGAAAGATTGCGACTTTATGCTTAAGATAAGTGCAACAACAAATTCTAATTTCAGCAGATGCATATAAATACTTTCATCTTCATAATCACACACAGAAATGAGCTAAAACTATGCAAACATCAATCATACTAGCTGCAATCAATCAGCTCCCCCAAAAAAACAGCAAGAATGCAATCCAGACTACCCTAAACCACAAATTGACCTGCAAAAGTGTTAAAAGGGGGGAAATTGAAAAAAGTGAAATGGGTTGAAGCTTGCCTCTGGACGCGATTGTACAAGATCTGAAGTAGATATCTAGACGGAGATTGCAGTAATATCATCGATCTCTTTCACACAAGAAATTCACAGTTGGGCTGTTTGGGTTCTTGAAAATCAGAGAAATTACAAAGAAACAGAAATCAAGAATCTTCAATGGACAATTTGATGAAGTTTTGTTATTAAAAGTTCAATTTCTCTCTTGTCATTTGTTCAAGTGAGAAAGGTGATGTAAGAATTATTGAATAAATCAATCACTATTCGATATTGTTGTTACACATATCTTTCATAATGCATCATATTTTTTTATTTTTTTTAAATTCGACGTAAACTATTAGTTTTATTTTCGAACTATTGACAACCTTATAAACAGTCTTTAACTTGATTAACTGAACTTAAATACACATTTGATCTTGCTATTATTTGCTATGTCATGTGATAGATCAGGGTGTATCTAAGTTTAGTTAGTTAACTAGAATGATGTTTTTAAGGCTATCAATGGTTCGGAGATGAAACTAATAATTTATATCAAGTTCAAAGGTGTTTTAAATATTTTTCTATATTTTTTAAAAATATAATCATGGTGATGTTCCGGCTAGTTTTTCTGTATTTGGATTAATTCAAGGTTTATCACCTTCCACGAGTAACAAGTATCACATAATTCTGTTTATCAAGACAAAGACGGATGAAAAGATAGATCTTTTATAATTCATCTTATTTTTTACTTTTTTCTTATAATTGTAATGTTTGAATCAATTTTGACGCACCTTAATTAATTTATTGACTACAATAGGTATCACATAAATATGATATATAAGAAGATATCCCCTAATATTTTTCTCTTGGAATTTGAAATTCTTAATTCATTTTATTGGTCACTAAGTACACTCTTGGGTGCTTAATGCATCATATTATTTTATTATACTCTCTTTGTTTCATTTTAATTTGTTGAAGTAGCATTAAGCTATTTATTAAGAGTTTGTTTTACTAAATATGTTTTTGTATATTTAAGTTTGACTATTATATCATTATTGTATATAATCATATATATATATAAGAGAATCCTAGGGCCGCCTACATGGCTTTACCAGAAGCAAGGATTTCCTTTTAATTTATTTATTTTCAAAACTGCCTTTCTTAAAAGTTACAACCTTACGGAAAAGTCACAACTCTTCAGAAAAGTCACAACTCTTCAGAAAAGTCACAACTCTTCATAAAAGTCACAACATTTTACAAAAGTCACAACTTTTCACAAAAGTCACAACTCTTCATTTTTCATTCACACCTTTTAAAACCAACACTTAATTCCAAGGCACCAAAAGAAGAAATAATAAAGAAAGAAAATTGATTTCAATTTCAATGCGACATTACTACTCTTGCACTCTCAGTCCACAACTCATAACACTGCTTGAATGGTTGAATTCATTACATTTGGTTCTTTATTAAACAAAACTTCTATTTCTACCACTATTATTTGTTGATTTTTTCCCGCTATAGGAGAGTCGAATTCAAATACATTAATTAATCTTCTTATGAAGTATGTTTCATTCTTCAAAGTTTTCTTCCTCCTATTTCATGAATCTTAATCTTTTATTGTAAGTCATAGTAATTCATATAACTATTGCAATTTCTTTTTGCTATTTTGGTGACTTTTTTTGAACTCTTTTAAAAATTCCAACAAAGATGATTGAAAATTAATCTTTTCTTTTGTCCCTTTCTACAAATTTCTTCATATACTTTTTGTGAAAATTACTTGTAGGTTGTGCTATATTTGATAACACACAACAACAAAGATGTGATAACTAATATGGAATCAATGGTGAAGTTTGTTAAAAGAACCAAACAGATTGCTCTCTTGCTTGCTACAGTTAATATATTCTTTTGATTATTTTATCAAGCAAGCAGTTAGTATATTATTTTGATTATTTTATCTTAGGTACAAATATTGTGTATGCCATTGCACTCTTCGTAAAATATTAGTATAGAGACAATTAGTCCACTTCTTTTATCGCAAGTTGACTAATTTGTTATATTTCTTCCTCTCTTCTTTTTGGGCATAATAAGAGATCAAGTTTTCTTGAAACTAACAGATGCCCAAAATACACTATAATAAAAATAATTTTTATCAGCAATAAATATGCACATTAACAAAGAATGCTAGAGTCATTACCGACATTTATTAATTGTCATTAGATTCAATGTCGCCATAAACTTTGGGGACATTTATAAAGAGTACTAATTGCCTCTGAAAATACGTATTTAGCGGCAATTAAGTTATTAATTGCCGTTAAAGATCATTTTTGTTATAGTGATAACTCTTTATTTTGGCTTCTTTCAATTAAATTTGTGAACTGTAAACTTGGATACAACCCGACAGACTATCTTTTGGAAAAGTATGTTAAGCAACATGCCTTTTTCTTCTTGATCTAGGAAAGTAAGGTCGTCTTTATTATTATTTGTGGATATTTGTGAGTTCAAGTGTTCACAAAATTATGCTGTGAGATTTTAATATGTTATGTATCAAAATTTTGGTTTAGAATATCCAGTTGTGAACAGTTCCATTCAGATGTCACCTACTGCTTGGTTGATCATTGCATTAATTCTTTGTAACTGCATACTATAATCATAACAATAACTATGGTTCAATTCCAAATAAGTTGGGACCGGTGATATGAAACCTAAGTAATAGTAATGACTATTCTGAGACAATGACGAAAAACTTTTATGATACTAACAATTTTAGGGTCATTTTTAATATATATATATATATATATATATGATACAACATACTATAATAAAAAACAGATTGATGGAGGTTCATAAGAAAGGAGTCAAATGTCCTCAATTTGAATTTAGTTAATTATGTTCTTGTATGGACATGATGTTCTACTTTACTTGGGAGTGTTGTTGTTCAAGGCTTTTTGGTATCTTCTTTAACGTCTGATGTTGTTCTTTATAACTTCTTGAAATTTAGAAAATTTCGTTATTTCTGACCAACTATTTTCATGGAGATTTTCTTAGACTTCTTTCTTATACTTAAAATCTCTCTATGACTCATAATTTTTGTATAAAAAAATGAAAATTAAAAAAAATATAGCATTTTAAGATTTCGGAGGAACGCTTTACTTTAAAATAAAATGTTCTTGACAATGTAGTGTATGTATCGAAAATACGAATATTACTGAATGGTCATATGTAAAATTAATAAATTAGTTCAATCCCATGCGAAGCACGGGTAATTTACCTAGTTATTTAATAATAAGGGTAATATTATAAAATAAAAAATTTCTAAAATAAACAAGTAGAATTTATTTTTAGCATAAGAGTCAAGTAAAATGAAACATAGAGAATATTATTTTGATAAGTATTTCGTTATTTTATAATATTACCCATCAATAATATGAAGAATGGGTTTACAATATTACCAAAAAAGTTAAGGTGGCAAAGTTAATTTATTATAAAAATAATAAGTTAAATGATAAAATAAGATTATTTCTTTAAAAAACCAAGGGCAAGATGAGGAAAAAATAATGATGCGATTACACAAAATTGATCATGCATAAAATGAAAATTTTCTTTGTTATATAATGGAACAATATAATACAATAAAATTATTGTGTCTTCGACCCATCACACGTGTGGAGTTTTTTTTATAAGTATCAATACCGGAGGTTGGGCAGGGGTGGAGGGGTTCATGCAAAACCCCTTTCATTGTATACTATATAAGGTCAGAATTATTTTCTCCCTGGTCCTGGTTTCTTTTTATTTTTTACTTCTTATATTTTGAAATTTCTAGCTCTATCAATAGGATTGGAAAAAATTAATGAAAACTTTTTTAAGTCTTCTCAAATTATGTTTAATCATTGCATTCCAATGCCATAAACCTCCTTATTAAACAGGTCAATTATCATTATACTTTGCATTTTTATGTCATGTCATATATATAGTATAAACCTTCTTATTCAAGATTCTCTGAAGATTAATTATTTTACATGAAATTGAAAAACAAGAATGTGACATAAAAATGAAGTAAAAAAACTACCCTTAAGCTATGTTGTTCGGACTCTCTAAAAATGTTGTCACGCCTGTGTCAGATCATCCAAAAATACACTACTTTTAGAGTATCTGAACACATCCGACCACGTTTTTGAATAGTTCAAGCAACATAATCTTCAGGCTAGACCTGCCTTGATTTTCTGAATAGTAATGATATCAGTCTTAAAAGACTTGGCCAAAATGCTATCAGGAATGCTTGTATTGAACACAGAGTTAGGAACAGAAACAGTGCCTGCATTTGCACTTCCAAAGGCAGATATACCCCAAGCACAATTTTTAGCATCAGCATTGTATTGGTAGTGTACTAGTCCTTTAGGGAACACGAAAACGTCTCCTGTTTGCAATGTTTGAGTGAAAATCTTGTTCGTGGTATCAATGAATCCTACTTCCAATGTGCCTGACATGAGGAAAAGTAGCTCAGCTGAACGTGGATGAGTGTGGACAGGGTTGACAGAGCCTGCAGGGTACTGTAGGATTGCATAGGAAACACTTTGTCCGTTCAGGGCTGGAAACTCGCTCATGCCTGCCTTAGTCACCTTGAATTTTTCGGGTGATGGAGCTCCCACGAGGCCCCTTAGGCCCGAGAAGGTGAAGTAAGACCCATCAACTGATGGTATGCCCAGTGGCAGCACAAAGTCTGTTAGGATATCAGGGTCACCAGCTGATGCTATTTGGAAAATGACTAGTGATGTTGCTAGAGCTAACAGAACTATGCAACTTGAAGTTTTTGATTCCATTTTTTCTCTGTTTTGGTTTATGTGTTTGAATGATTTCTTGAAGGACTAAAGATTTTATAGCTATACAAGGGACATATCAAACAAGAATCGAGATTGAAGTCTCCGATGAATTGCAAAAACAAAAAGGAATTGTGAATATAGGAAACTGCTCCAGAAGTTTATTGTGTCAATTGAAGAAACAACACAAATTACTCATCCCTTTCCAGTTCTGGCTTTTAATATGGACAAGAGAAAACAGTTAACTTTTTTCCTTTAAAAATTGTTATGTTTTCGACTTTATGCACTTTGCTTATATTACAAGATCAAAGAGTATAAAAGTATTATCTTGAAGCATATAACTGATGAAACCTAAGGAATATTGAGACGATTTTCGAATTATGAAATCTTATAATGTGTTTTCCAGGTAGTTTCTGCTATCAAAAACAAAGAAGTATAATGTGTCAAGCTTAGTTAACATCAATTACCAACTGTCTTAGCCTTCAGCAAAATTTGGTTCTGGTTTCGGTCTTTTATAAATTTGTGGTCTAACAGAACTAATAATCATCATTTTACAACTTATTAATATACATTTTACCTGTATCAACGAAAAATGGCCTCATTCCTCTTGAAAAGTGTCCTTGTTGTTGTAGCCGTCTTTTTCATTTCTTCGATGGCTCAAGCTAGTGATCCAGATATCTTGTCTGACTTCATAGTTCCTGCAGGAAGCACCATAGATGGGAACTTCTTTACCTTCACTGGTACACGTGATATTTTTGGCAGCATCATCGAAAAGTTCAAAGTGACAAAAGTGAGCAAGGCAGAGTTTCCAGCTTTGGATGGCCAGAGTGTTTCGTTGGCAGTGCTTCAGTTCCCCGGAGGAGGTGTCAACCCGCCCCACACACACCCTCGTGCAGCTGAACTGTTATTCGTCGTTGAAGGTAGTCTCGAGGTTGGATTTGTGGACACCACTAACAAGCTTTACACTCAGACTCTCCAAGTTGGTGACTTGTTTGTGTTCCCTAAAGGACTAATGCATTACCAGTACAATTCTAATTGGAATAAATCAGCTACAGCCATGTCTGGTTTTGGCAGCGCGAATGCTGGAACTGTTTCACTTCCTACAACATTGTTTGCTACAGGAATCGATGATCAAATTCTCGCGAAGTCCTTCAAGTCTGATGTTGCCACTATTCAGAAGATCAAGGCTGGTCTTTCATCCTAGGCAATTTTCTGTATTTTCACTACTAAATTTGTGTGTCTTGACATGTACTTACAAGTAGAGTACTGCAATCTGCATATTTCATTAGTCCACAGTTTCCTATAATGAAGGACAACATTTGCTACTCATGATCAATGACAGTTATGGACATTCAATAATATTTTTCTAACAAACAGTACATTACTTATATAATAGGCTCGCTCCGTCTAAAAATAATATAACGTAAATATCAATTTGAGACATGAAGTGAAGCCTTAAAACGAGAGCTGTCACTAACTCAAACTTACTTACAAGCCGAATTGTGACAATAGACCAACAATCATTTACACAAACATCCTGCAAACGCCACTGAATTAATAAAGGAAATGTTTCCCTTGTCACAAACTTTGGTTGCTTTTGGAGTCAAAGAGTGATTTTTCTACCAGGGGTGGAGCTAAGGATGGCACAAGGGGATTCATCTGAACTTCTTTCGCCGGAAATTTCATTTTATGTATATAAAGTAGATATTGAATTCCGTTTGCTTTTTAACATGTTAGTGAAAATTCTGGTTCCGCCACTGTTTGCTACCATTCAGAAGATCAAGGCTAGTCTTTCATCTTAGGCAGCAGATATGAAGCTTCTTATTGATTCCAAATAGTAATTACTATTTGGTTTTTTAGCCATTAGTGATCGTGGCTAACAGTTTAATCGACATGTTTGTTCATGACTGCTTGCATTTCTGAATTCTGAGAGTTGTTTAAGACCAATCAATGTCAAGTATAGAACAATTTATTGTGTCAAAATTCTTAAAACAAAAAATAAATAGTCTATCAAACACTAAACAGAAGTATTAGTGCTGCATTTTGTGATGCAGATCGCGGTGCTAATATAGACACCTCAAGAAACAAATATTTTGTGTTGAAAATACAGAAAAAGGGACTAAGGTGAAAGACCAGCCTTGATCTTCTGAATAGTGGCAACATCAGACTTGAAGGACTTAGCGAGAATTTGATCATCGATCCCTGTGGCAAACAATGTTGTAGGAAGTGAAACAGTTCCAGCATTCGCGCTGCCAAAACCAGACACTGCTGTAGCTGATTTATTCCAATCAGAATTGTACTGATAATGCACTAGTCCTTTAGGGAACACAAGCAAGTCACCAACTTGGAGAGTCTGAGTGTAAAGCTTGTTAGTGGTGTCCACAAATCCAACCTCGAGACTACCTTCAACGACGAATAGCAGTTCAGCTGCACGAGGGTGTGTGTGGGGCGGGTTTACACTTCCTCCGGGGAACTGAAGCACTGCCAATGAAACACTCTGGCCATCCAAAACTGGAAACTCAGCCTTGCCAACTTTTGTCACTGAGAACTTTTCAATGACACTGCCAAAAATATCACGCGTACCATTGAAGGTAAATAAGTTCCCATCTATGGCGCTTCCTACAGGAACAATGAAGTCAGACAAGATATCCGGATCACTAGCTTTACCCATCGAAGAAATGGAAAAGACGGCTACAACAACTAGGACACTTTTCAAGAGAAATGAGGCCATTTTTCGCTCTTCCTAGGAGGCTAATGATACAGGTAAATGGATATAGATAAGTTGTAAGATAATGCTGATCAATTTTTTTACCACAAATTTATAGAAGAAACAAAGACGGAACCAGTGGCAGAGGCAGGATTCAAATGAACCCCTTTTACCCCTCTAGCTCCGTCCCTAGGTGGAACCGAAGTGGCTGAAGGATAAGCCAGGTTGGTAATTGATGTTTACTAAGCTTTTGACTTGTTTTATGGACTCTTTGATCTTGAAATATAAACAAAGTGCTTAAAGTCGAAAACATAAACAATTTTTAAAGGAAAAAAGTTAGCTGTTTTCTCTTGTCCATATCGAAAAATATAACAGGAAAGGGGTGAGTAATTGTGTTGTTTCTTCAATTGACACAATAAACTTCTGGAGCAGTTTCCTATATTCACAATTCCTTTTTGTTTTTGCAATTCATCGGAGACTTCAATCTCGATTCTTGTTTGATATGTCCCTTGTATAGCTATAAAATCTTTAGTCCTTCAAGAAATCATTCAAACACATAAACCAAAACAGAGAAAAAATGGAATCAAAAACTTCAAGTTGCATAGTTCTGTTAGCTCTAGCAACATCACTAGTCATTTTCCAAATAGCATCAGCTGGTGACCCTGACATCCTAACAGACTTTGTGATGCCACTCGAGGTTCCATCAGTTGACGCTTCTTACTTCACCTTCTCAGGCCTAAGGGGCCTCGTAGGATCACCACCACCCGAAAAATTCAAGGTGACTAAGGCAGGCATGACCGAGTTTCCAGCCCTGAACGGACAAAGTGTTTCCTATGCAATCCTACAGTACCCTGCAGGCTCTGTCAACCCTGTCCACACTCATCCACGTTCAGCTGAGCTACTTTTCCTCATGTCAGGCACATTGGAAGTAGGATTCATCGATACCACGAACAAGATATTCACTCAAACATTGCAAACAGGAGACGTTTTCGTGTTCCCTAAAGGATTAGTGCACTACCAGTACAATGCTGATGCTGAAAATTGTGCTTGGGGTATATCTGCTTTTGGAAGTGCAAATGCAGGCACTGTTTCTATTCCTAACTCTGTGTTCAATACAAGCATTCCTGATAACATTTTGGCTAAATCTTTCAAGACTGATATCATTACTATTCAGAAAATCAAGGCAGGTCTAGCCTGATCCAGAAGACTACGTTGCTTGGACTCTTCAAAAATATCATCGGGTGCATTCAGATCCTCTAAAAATAGTGCCTTTTTCTATGATCCTACACAGGCGTCAGGGCATGACAATATTTTTAGAGATTCCGAACAACATAGCTTAAGAGTAATTTTCCACTTCATTCTTGTTTTTTCAATTTGCAATGTGAAAAATCCCAATAATTAAATATGAGCCACTTTTGTAACGATATTGCAACTCTAAATCACAAAGTTGAGGATATATCAAACCTTTTTCCCATTAACTTATATTCCCCTTGTCTCAATTTATATGACTTATTTTCCTTTTTAGTCCATTAAAAAAAATGACACATTTCTCTATTTAGTAACAATTTGACTTTAAAATGACCATTTTACCCTTAACAAAATGAATTCTAGCCACACAAATATACTTATTTTAAACCATAAGTTTCAAAAGACTTTCTTTCTTTTTAAAACTTCGTGTATAGTCAAACTAACTCATATAAATGGGGACCGACGGAGTAACTATTTTTGTGGACCAAAACTGAATTTTTTTTAAAAAAAGAATTGAAATAAAATGGACTTGCATTTATAAATTAAAATTAGTTAGATATTTGTCCCCTTCAATACAACAAAATATCATACAAAAAGGAAACAATTCACGCTACTAAAGTAAAGTAAGCATTTAATTTTCTTTACTATCACGTATACCCTTATATTAAAGCTGAAAAAAGTAAAAAAAGAATATCTGATTTTTATGTATATGAAATGTATTCTTTGCTTAGTATTAAAGGAGGGACCTTAGAAATCGATTCCATATTTCAATTGGTCATGATATCACCCTATCAAGACGAAAGTTGCAAGTTCGAGATCTATCAGTCCTGACGAATTCAATAAATATATCAATAAATCTCGTACAACAATGAGATTGTCATTAGTGATTGTTATTTTCCTCCTTCACATCCATCTTCTTCATGCTTTCTCCTTATCTTCGCGATTTCTCCGTCCTCGAGGTAAATTTTACTATTTTGCTACTATGGTCTATTTAACGATAGATGAGTAAAACTTCGTAGCAAATTTCTGTTTATTTTTTGTTCGTAGATGATGAAATTGTGACGATGGATAAACGTGGAGGTGGCGTAGCTGGTGGGCACGCTAGTGCCCACGGCAGCTCGTCCGGAGGACGAGCATCGCGCGGCGGGGGATCGACTAGGTCACCTTACAGTACTGCTGCAGGTGTAATTCCAGTGTATGCAGCAGGATCTATGAACCATCACAATTATAATGTTAATAGAAGCCATCACCAACCAAATGACGGAATTGCCCTCAATTGTATTTGTTTTTCTACTTTAGTTTTCATCATTTGTAGCATAATTGTTAGTATGATATTGTAATTATATATAGTATATATATCTTTTAGAGATAATAGTCAAAAACATATCTGAAATATCGATCAGTTTCTTTTTGCGAGTTTTCTATCTGAAGTATTTATGTTTTCTATCCGAACTATTATCAACTACTCTCTTTATTCCCTTTTAGTTATGTTGTCATTTTGCACTTTTTGAAAGTCAATTTGACTAATTTTCAAAGTTAAATTAGATTACATTAATTCGATATTTTAAACTAAAAATTTTGATATTCAAAAACTATACAAAAAGTGCTATAAATTGTAATTTTTTGCATATCAATATGATGAAAAAATATATGGTAAAATGTTAGTCAAAGTTCTTATCGTTTGACTCTAAAAAGGAAAATCATAACAACTAAAAAGGGACGGATGGAGTATTTATCAAAACACAACATTGAAATTAATGAGTTAGCCAATGCATGTTATTGTGGACGGAATTTTATGGGAAAATTAAGTTGTTACACAATTTTTGACGAATATATTCAAACATTTGATCTAATCAGTTTCGAAGTGTGTTTTGATAAACAACTGATGATAGTTTAGATAGAAAATGTAAACACCAGATATGAAACTCGCAAAAATATAATGATACTTGAGATATGTTTTTGACATTACCTCTATCTTTTAAGTGTTGTGTTTGTAATTCAAACTTGCTAATATGATAGTCAAAAAGTCTAAAAGGACATGTAATTGTCCCTTTGCTTTCTTAAATGTGTTTTGCAATTTTTTACTCCAATATTAGTGTGGTCACCCTTTTTACTATTTGCATAAATTATTATTATTATGAGAAAAATTGTCAAAGTGATTATATATGTGTTTTTTTCCTTCTTTAAGTCATATGTATATATTTAAGGAAAAACTACATAAAAGGGCCATAAAAATCAGTAGTTATATACTCTTTTATTATCACTTAGTAAATTAGTTATGAACAACGAAACTTACTGATACCAATATAGTAGCTATATACTCTTTTAGTATCACTTAATTAGTAAGTTAATTATGAACAAGAAAACCTGAATGATACCAAAATAGTAGCTATATACTCTTTTAGTATCACTTTACTAAGTTAATTATAAAATAAAGAACTTGAATGATACCAAAATAGTAGATATATACGCAGTTGAGTGCCAATATCCATGTTTTACTCAACGATTTCCAATATATTTCAACTATGTTTTTATATTTAGAACCATTGGGTGATTTTTTATTTTATTTTTTTTGGTATTATTCTAACATATAAGAAGCATTTTTCACGCTGAACGTTATAAATGCTTTCCTTACTAAAGTTCAATTAAATATAGGGGAAACTAAGCAAATAGCCGAAGAAAAAGAATTATAAGCATTACTTTCATACCCCAAAAATAATTACATTCTATACCCTTCTCCTAAATAATGCGCATAATTTTATCAGAACGGCCACATATCATGTACTGTACTTCTGCTTTTGTCAATATATGTTTGATGAATATGGTGATTTGCATATATACTATCTTCACTTATAGCAAATGTTATATCGAATTAACTCACCGCTCTTTAGATCAGTCCATCCACAGTGAAAGAATTTTGGTGAATTTTTTATAAATATAACAATCATAGTCCCTTATGTTATAGTCTTCATGCCCTCGATAAGCTTATCAGACTTCTTTGTATATTCATTCATATTGCTGCAGAGCTCTTCCCCATGCGCCTATTTCTTCCCCAACCCTATAGTGGAGTTTAATCGCTATTAAAAAATTATTATTTTTTATTAAATTTTTTGACTGAAAAATGTTCAATGGTTATTTTAATAGATATTTTGATTAAATCAATGAGAAAAGAAAAAAAAAACAGTAGTGTTTTCACACGAAAATATTTGGAAGCTTCTCACTATTTCAGTGAAAATTATTTTTTGCCATGCATTTTTTTAGTGAATTAGTTCGATGGAAAGGATGAAAAATCATATTTTATAGTCACTAATTCGCGATGATTTTTTTTTTAATTTCTAGAAGTAAATTTTATACTAATTGTAATTTGTTATGTTTTGCAAAGATCAATGCCAACTCAAACTTATTAAATCTTTTTCACATTATTTGGCCAAATTTAAAAGTTGGTCCGTATGATTGGTTGTGGAAGCATGAATGGGTAGATCATGGGTATTGTATTAAGCAATTGCTCAAGACTACTCAATACTTTCAAGCAGCAGAAAAGATAGAAGTTTTTTATGTTAAATAGTAGGAACATAAATTTGATTGACTACTTGGTACAAGGAGGAGTACAACCATCAAATCAAGCACCATACTCGGAGTCGAAAATAAGGGCGGCTTTCTCTAGACCAGTGAGAGTTAATATCGATGTATATCTCTCATGCTATTTCAATCAAAATACCAATAAAGTGATTCTTAAGGAGGTACATCTTTGTTTAGACACGGGAATGACCCGCTTCATTAGTTGCCCACTACTTCGAAGTGGAATGTGTACCTCCAATATCTTCCTTCCCACTTTTTAGTTGAAATACGACGATATTATATAAATGTCACAAAAATAGTTACCGACATTATTATATATATATACATCTAATAGTCATACAACACTTGTAATTTAAATAAAACAACAAAATACTCTTAACACACTCTTGTTACATCACAAGTTAAGTAGTATTAGTGTCACGTCAAGTACCTTTTCAAGAAATTGTGATCTATAATATAGTCTTCGTTTTAATTTATATGATATCTTTCAAATTTTGAGATCAAATAATTTTTTATCGTGATTTTTTATATTCAATTTGAAGTCTCTAACCTACTCTTGATCACCTACTATTTGGGGAAGTAATGCAATTATATAATAACATGAGGGTCTATATGTAGCTATTAACATCCTATGAGGTGTTAATGAATTTTATTTTTTTTGTCAAATGAAAAGCTTTTACTCCCTTCATACTATATTAGATAAGCATCTTACTAAAAAAATTTGTCTCATATTATTTGATCACTTACTAAATTAGGATAGAATTCATTAATTTTTTCTCATTTTACCCCTATAATTAATATGACATTTGGAAGTTTAAACAAATTTTGAAAATCCAATTTTTTTTTTCTTTTCAAGAGGCTAATTAATACGAACAAATGACAAAATAGTAAAATTGATCAATCTATTAATAATTTCTTGATCACCATATTAAAAAAAAATATCCGTCTAATATGAGATACAACGAGTATTCAACAAATAGGCATAATTTACACTACTAGTCCTTTTTGACTCAAAAGACTAAATCTAAGTATGAAAACAAAGAAAAATCTAATAAAGTGTATCCATATTGAAACCTTATTATATTCGGGTCATAATCTAAGTGCTTCAATTAAATATGAAGAAATTTAATTATTACACCACAATCCATATCGATTATTACGATCACTAAAAACACGCAGAAAGTATGGGGAAATTCGAAATTAACAAATTTCTGACATTATTCCTAACTTTTCTGCTGTATTTAGGACCACAACAAGGGACAGAAACGTCATTTCACATTCCCCAGTCCATGTTCAACTACTTTTCTTTCCTCCTCCATTTTTGCCCCAATCAGTATTCACTACCTTTTCAGACCAATGAGCAAAGAAGGAAGAAGAAGAGGCGTAAGATGGAGCTGGACCTCCGCCTTCGTCGGCGCCGCCGCTGCAGCAGCAACGGTGGTGGCACTCTCCGCAAAGCCACGGGATCCCGATTTTCATCTCATCTCCATCGATCTCACTTCCTTCAAGGTCAATTTCCCCGTCGTAGACGCGGAACTCATCCTCACTGTTCACGTCACTAACCCTAACGTCACTTCAATCAACTACTCCTCAACGGAAATGTCGATTTTCTACTCCGGCGACCACCTCGGTTCCGCTCGTGTCAAATCCGGATCTCAACCGCCGCGTTCCTGTCAGGTTCTCCGTCTTCCGGCGAGGTTGAGCGGACTGCAACTTTCACATCACGGTAAGGAGTTCGTCGCCGACGTAGCGAAGAGGAAGATGTTGCTGGATGCTACGGTGGATATAGAAGGATTTGCTAAGGTAATGTGGTGGGACCATAAATTCCGGGTGCACGTGGATAGTCACGTGACTGTAGACCCGGTTTTTCTTGATGTTATTGATCAGGAAAATAAATCGGCTTTGGAGATCTTTGTTAGATAACGGTTCAGTCCGGTTCAGTGTGTTGTGTCTGTTAAATTTGTATTATCACTTCTAAAAATGTATTTCATATGGCTTAAATATTTTATAAGATAGTTTGGGCGTGTGAAGAGATGAAATGTACGGATGTCTCTATGGCAATGTGAGAGGTCAGTTATGGGTTGTTTTAGGAGAGAGAGAGTAAGGTCGAAGAAGTATTAGAGAGATCGAGTTGATTGGACATGATATGAGTTAACTTCGAAGGAAGTGGAGGACACAAATTAGGGAAGAAGCATAGTAGGTAGTTGAGTGGTTTATAGCATTATTTCTTGTTCTGTAATCTCTATTAATATATGATATTTAGAATTTTGTCACTACTTTTTCACTTTTTGATACTTTTTTCACGGACTGCTTTGTTATATATATATTTTTTTGAAGCAAGAATTTATTAAAAACAACTTTTCTGAATCCTAATAAACATAATGTTTGCATAAACATTATCTTTCGCAAACACTACTTATAAAATTATATTTTTTTTTTTTTTTTATTATTATTATTATTATTATTATTATTATTATTATATATTATGTAATTTTGGGACATAATCGAACCCCTGCATGTCTCTAACTCTACCCCTGATATGGATAATTCAAGGGGAAAAATGGTTTTTCCTTTTGAGAAATTTAAAAAAATGGTTTTTCCTTTTGAGAAATTTAACTTCTAGTTTTTCGATTAAATTAAATAGATTATGTGCATAATTTTATTTATATATTTTAAAAATTATTGTAAAAGATAATTTAATTTTAAATTTATCATTTTATTCATAATACTAATATAATTTTATAATCATATAAATATTATAATAATATTTAAAATCATAAATTTGAAAGGACCCACACGTTTTTCATTTTTCAAAGAGGAGTTTGATTGACTATGGGTTTTCCACATTAGTGGTGTCGATGGGTTTGTGGAATTTTGTAAGGTTGGCGGTCGTGGATTCAGAATTGTTTTTTAAAAAATCTTAGATAAGGGATTCAACAACATATAAATATGTAACAAAATTCACTTTTGTCCTATTTATATAATATAATTTTTCAACAAAGAGATTAATTTTGCACCCGTGTTTCTACCCGTAAGTGTCGCATAAAGCATCATTAAGCAGAGGTCGAATTCAAAATTTAAAGTTTTTCTTGTAACGACCACCATGTTATTTTGTGGATCGATTTCATGATTATTTCGATAGGAAAAGGTTTCGTTTCTTGCCCTTGATCCCCAACAAAGCTCCAACCTGAATTTTGAACTTTAGTTAGGAGGTGAGGGTTAAATTTGGACTTTTTTCCTCTAAGAAATTTGATAGATGGAGTCCACGCACTTCACACTGGAGCTCTGTTTATGACAAGGGTAAATACGAAACAATTTACTAATGGTAAGACTATGAATGGACCAAAATGGTAACAGATGGAGAAATTGATGAGGAATTTCAAATAGTACATGGGATAATTTGGACATTTTTCCCTTTTTATTTTTATTTTTATATTCCTTCTTGAAAGATGTGCAATTTTTTGCCTAGTGTCCGGTACTCTCCATGGGACCTACTTATCCTGATTAGGAAATTTTTTTTGATCCTCACAAGTTGAACTCAAGGCCTTTGGTTAAGAGTAGAGGGGTCTTATCAATTCCGCCATCACTCTTGGCAGTCGATTTGCAACATTGTACTAGTTTATATTGAATTTGAAAGAAACTACTTGATTTATTATGACTTGGATTTGAAAGAAACTACTTGATTTATTATGACTTGGATTTGTAATTATCCAAACTATGTTGGCTCAGACTCTTCAAAAATATTGACGAGTTTTGGATCGAAATCTTCAAAGATAACTCATTTTTGGAGAATCCAACAAAGGTGCGACAACTTTCTTGGAGAGTATGAGCAACTAGTATCCCATCATATAAGCGAAGATTGTAGGTTACTGTAATTTGATGGTTGAGAGACTAATCATGTTTTTTTTTTTTTTTGGTAGTAACTTGCAACCAGTCTGTCACATTTCTAAGGGGAGATTCCTGAATGAAAAAGGTAGTTAGTTGATTTTGGCTACTTATTCGGTGTTCGGTATTCACTTTGGGGACGAGTATTTTAAATTCATGTATGCCATTATACCAGTAGTATTAGCACCATTCTCGTAGTTTTTAGTCTCTTGTTTTCTGCTAATCCATGTTGTTTATTGTGTTTTTATTGTCGTTCTATTTTGTTGTGGTTACTATTTCTCTCTATGTATGTTTTAGAATGCTTCTCCTATTATTTAGGATGTCTTCATTACTTCTATTTGCTCCTTTTAAATATACTTTGATATGTGTTTCACTATTTCTCGAGCCAAAGCTCTTTTGGAAACAATCCCCCTCTCTCTATGTATATTATATAAATTAAATAAAAATTATTATGTTCACGCGAAGCCGTAATTTGTACCTTGAAACCACCCATGCTTGGAGGGATTTAATCCAACTTGAGCAATGATAAACGAATCGGGACATAACTTTTTAAAAGTTTTCTAGTGTTTTAATATATTTTGTTTGCATTATTTTATGTGACATGATTACAAGAGAATCAACGTTTTTATTTATTTATTTGTGATGATTTCAAACCATTTAAATTAGAAATTATTACTATTAATTATAATGAAAAGAGGAGTAATGTTTCCTTGCACTAATCTAAACAAGAAAATAAGTTGCAAATCTATCCTATTATACATTTTCATTCTAAAAAATTAAACAAATTTGCTTTCTTAAAATTGTTAAGAGTGCAAATTATAAAAGTATGTGAGTAAAAATAAAACTTTTAACTTCATATAATATAAATAAATATCTCTTCTATAATTAACTAATAAAAAATATAATGTAAATAAATATCTCTTCTACAATTCACTAATACAAAATTATTCATACTCGATATTTATATCAATCCAATAAGTACCTAACATATTATTATAGATTTATTTTTATCTTAAATCATTTAACTATCATAAATTTACGAGATTTGATTTAAACACCAAGATCGATAAATAATCAGAATAATTACTCCCAGCTAACCACCTATACTTTTAAATATTCTTTTATTCTTTTCTTCTTTTTTTCACTTTACAAGAATACAGTAGCAATTATTTTTACTCCTCTGCAGATTTTAGCTCACAGTGTAAAGCTTCAAAGAGCCAAAAATGGCGGAGAAGAATCGATTAGTCACCGTTGCTGCTCTGCAGTTTGCCTGTACCGACGATGTTGCCACCAACGTCGCCACCGCCGAGAGGTTTTTTTTTTTCGATTTCTTTTCGTTGCCCTTTTTGTGTTATTTGTGATGATATTAGAATTGATTCATGATATGATTGCTTAACTAATAGTTATTATGTTAGAAAGTCGGATTTTGAGATAAAAACGGTTAGTTAAGTAATTAATTTATGACAATTTGTTTTTTTTTAATGTCCAATAGAAATTCAATTAGGGATTATAGAATAAAGTTGAAGGCTTTAGGTTGTGTCCTCAATTTTTAGTTGTCGGTAGAGTTGTTTTATGTAATGTAAGAGGTTGATTTAATGTTTCTGAGTTTTTAGGCTTCTTTCTTTTATGTCATTGAATTGGTTGGGATTTTGTGTTATTGAGCATCTATGTAGCACAGTGGTCAATTTAGTGGGTTCGAGAACCTCAGATTTAAATTTGAGTGGAAGAAATTTTTATTTTTATTGATAACCGTGTCGGAGCCAGCTTGCACGCTAATTACACGGCATATCTGTTACTTCTCACGAGCAACAGGTACCAAGTAGCTTTGTCCACCAAGGATAGGATAGATGAGAAGAAATCACCTAGTGTTTATATCTTTATTGGGATTTGAACTTGAGACCTCATGGTTCTCAATACATTTCATTGATTACTAGGCTGCACTCTTGGGTGCTTAGTGGAGGCAAAATTACTACGTGATTTCTTCTCAGATGTCCATGTTCAAGTCCTAGTGGACAAATTTATCCGGTATCAAGTACAGTGCAAATTAGTTGAGGTGTGTGCAAGTTGGTAATGACACCATGGTTATCCAGAAAAAAAATGATTGATCATCTATGTGTTGTTTAGATTTGTAAAAGGGAATCAATTTTATTTTTTCGGTGACATTTACATTTTCTGGCTCTAAGATATTCCTTTGATGCAGATTGGTTAGAGCTGCTCATCAGAAGGGTGCAAATATCATCCTCATACAGGTAACAAACATCCCAGCTTTGGAATATCTAGCCACTACACAAAAAACCATGGGTGAAATACTTTTTTTTTTTTTTTTTGGGGGGAAGCTAATTATTAATTAGGTTTGTCTTTCTCGAGCAACAATATTCACTTCTCTCGGTGAGAACATTTCATCAGCATTGTTACCCTTTGATCACGTGCTGAAACCTTATCTCTAGGTGTTTTTTTTCCTTCGAGTTGCTTATTGCTTCCTTTATGTGGTAGTCTACGCTGAGGCTGTTCTAAGTTATTTTCAAAAGCTTTGGTGGTCCATAATGGATTGGAGAAGCAGAGACATTTGGTCTGTTTTATGCATTGGTAGGGTGTAACCAAAATGGAATCTAGTCATGTCAACAGCATGTTAAGTGACACTACGGGTTGCTTGGCTAATTGTCTATTTGAATTCCAGTTCTTAATCCAACTGTCCCTTAGGCTTGGGAGTAGATTTATCTCCATCAATATAATATAACTCTGAGGGAGTTGGGCTGAATTTCGGTGGGTCAAAATGGGCTTTCTTAATAAATGGTTGTGTCAATGACCCACCCAAAAGTTACTTGGGCTGAAATGGGCTAAAAATGGGGTCATAACCCAACCCGTCCAATTTTTTTTCTTTTTTGATGACTATATACAGCATATCAAACAAATAAATGTCTTTTTAAAATATTTTGACCTGGTTTCTCATGGGTCACATTGGGCTACATGCCAGCCTTGTAGATGGTTTGAATTGGGTGGGGTCAACATGGGCTAAATTTTCCACCCCCAACTCTAAGCACTTTTGGTCTCCATTTACAAACTCTGTTAAATGTGACAGAATAGTCATTGAGCTTTGTTATTTCAAACTAAAAGCATCTTTCTTTAACAGTGTGTTAATTCTGCAATTCAAGTGTGTATAGACAATTATATGTACAATTGAGATTGTCAGTATCATTCCTAAGCTACAACTACCCAAATACTAAAGTACTACAACATTTTCTGCTCATAAAGGTTTTAATCAGTCCAATAAAACAGCAGCTAAATAATCTTGGTTAGTGGAGAACT
Source organism: Solanum appendiculatum (assembly GCA_018342035.1). Lineage (NCBI taxonomy): Eukaryota > Viridiplantae > Streptophyta > Magnoliopsida > Solanales > Solanaceae > Solanum > Solanum appendiculatum. The sequence goes on from JAGDQO010000897.1 coordinate 868,895, forward strand.
GTCTTTATTCAGGATATCAAGAACAGTGTAAAAATACCTAAACCCAAAAACATAGAAAGAGAAAGGGAGGAGATAAATAACAACTATACATTAGACCATTATACTAATAGAATGAGCAGATGTTTAAAATTTAAGCAAAAATCAGTATTTATCGTGACTAGCACGAGGCATGTGCTTGCCCCAAAACCAGATGAGAATCTTCACATACTAATATATAAGCTGAGGTAACGGGGGTTGAAAGGAAGAACCTGATAAGTAAGTCGATAGGAATTGCTAGAAATCAAAAGGCATGATGTTCAGAACTGAAGTTTCATTGATCGATTACACTAGGACGATGATTCTCCTTATTGATCCTGCATCATATCCTCTTTGGGTTGTCCCTGTCAACCATTCTTTTCTCTGTCTAAATATATCATATGTCTTTGTGTAAAAATTCCTTCTCTTTCTCCACTTGATTTCTGTTATAGTTGCTTATCTAATCATTTCCTTCTCCTGCACCCCCTTCTTTTAAGCATTTAATGCTTTATCCTGAAATTTCGAAGATTTCCATTTCCTGATAGTTCCTAGCTCCTTCTTGACCTCTTCATAGCTCTTGTGTGCTTCTTGGTCCATACAGTGCAAGTGTGGAAACTTAATTGAATGCAGATAGAGAGCAAGTATCATTTGATGGCCAGGACAGACGGATAACAATGACAGGTCTTTAATAGCGTGGGATCATTTCACAGTCACTACAGACTTGTCCTGTTATTTTATTACTAGCTCTTTTTCGTGGACAGATGTGAGAATGAAGGATAATCTCGGAAGTAGGAAGGTGTTTTTAGATAGAACAACCATGAGAGCGTCATCGACCATTCCGTCACATTCAATGGAGCTTGTTAAATGATAGCAAACGCACTTAATTTTTGTAAACTTAGTATGCGACCAACGATTGCCATCAAAGAAAGACATATAGACTGTAGACTTGTTGGGCAGGTCCCTCCTCTACTAAACTTCGGAGTTCAAATATGATCTTAGTTTAAATATGCTCAAGATCATACTGCAAGGACGAAGTTAAACTTACCCCAAAACTTAAAGGGTTATTTAAGTTAGAAACTCGTTTTTGTAATTTCCTCTTGTCTACTTTCTTGTTCATACTAATGCGTTACAAAATAGTTAAATAAATATGTGCCACTTCTGTTCCAGATTGGAAGTATCTTCTGAAGATGTGGTTGGTACTTGACGTGATTTCAACTTTGCTTCAAACAGCCTTGAATTAGGAATGCTCATTTGGTTTAGCTGTTAGATTCAAGAGAACATGATCGGAAAGTTAGCTAAACTGAACGGAGAAGAACTTAAAATTGGTTTATAACAAATTTGAGTCAGAGACAGTTGCAAATATTCCAGTTTCCTCCATTAAGTAATTAGATTTACCAAAGATTTTCGTCAGTAATCTTCCCCTTTTAAGTTGGCCCTAGACTGTTCACTTCCAAAGTTTCATCATCACACAGTCAATGAGGGCCCTAGTTGAACAAGAGTATTGTGCTGACTGATTGAATTCGAGATTAGTTAAAGCTATGGAAATGAATTAAATTTTTGCAGTGTTGGTTATTATAAATGCAGCAGAGTGTACTGGTTTTCTTGAATCTTATAGGGCACGTCTAAGTTCTAACTCTTCAGTTACCTAATATCATTTTCCTTTGCTATAAGTATCTGTGGGAGTGAGGCTAACAAGAAGAGCAGGATTTATAGCCAAGGTGTTGACAATTTTATGTAGGTGTTGGTAACTAATACCTATAGAATGAGGTAAAAAGTTGTATGTGATTGTTTACCATCAGGAGTTTTCAGATTAATTTGAACTGACCTATCATTTTACCCACTAATTCTTGTTGAGCTCAGCATTTGGCAGTTATGCTTATTCTTAACGCAAGTGAGCAAGCTAGACAGTCGAATTAAACTTCATCTATTGTATTTTCTACCTACCATGACTCAGATTTTTAATCTTCAAAAAATGCCAGTGTCGTTAATACATCTACTTCTAAAAAAATTGTTTCTCTTGTTAGCGAGTTGCAAATGATATTTTTATGGAGTCAGGGTGATGCACTTGAAGTTCGTTGTCCTATGAACTTGTACTTTTTTAGGCTATTTGGTATTCATCTGCCATGTCTGCAGTCCAGTTTCATTGATACTTTCTGGTTTACATCTCAGGAGTTGTTCGAGGGCTATTACTTTTGTCAAGCACAAAAGGAGGAGTTCTTTCATCGAGCAAAACCATATCTGGGGCATCCAACCATTGTCAGGTGAGAATTCTGATTGCTTCCGGAGTTTTAAGGCAGGGTTCTTTAGCATAAATGTCAAGATTCCAATAACAACTTGACTTTTTGTTCTTCTATGTGCATGTTTGTAGGATGCAGAATCTTGCAAAGGAGCTTGGAGTAGTTATTCCAGTTAGTTTCTTTGAAGAGGCAAATAATGCACATTACAATTCTGTGGCTATAATTGATGCTGATGGCACAGATCTTGGACTTTACAGGAAGTCCCATATTCCTGATGGACCTGGTTAGTAAACTTGGAAGAACATTCCAAATTCATTGTGCTACTTGTCATTATTCTGTTAGATTTCCTTCTAGCACTTTCTTTAACACTCCTTTTTCATCCTCACAAATTGTCTCTCTCTGCAGGTTATCAGGAAAAGTTTTACTTCAATCCCGGTGACACTGGTTTTAAGGTAACTAATACAGGAGACTGAAGTCCTATTAACATATTGTGACAGTTATCTTTTCCTGCTTTCCCCTTTCCTCATGGATGTTATGGTGTTCATAAACAGGTATTCCAGACTAAATATGCAAAAATTGGAGTTGGTAAGAAATATATATTTTTATAATTGTTCTTTGGGTTTCATTATGTTCTCTACCTTTGATGAACATTTGGATACATAGGACAATAATAAAAGTTGTGCTGCTGTGGCAAAAAGCCTTATCCCAAAAGTTACTTGGACAGGCTTCACTTTGTAAATTTAAATTTTAGTAAAGAGGACAAAGATTCTCTTGTTGTAAAATACAGTGAAGACAGAAAATACACTTGACATAGTATTGACTGTTATTAAATTTTGTCCAGCAATTTGCTGGGATCAGTGGTTTCCTGAGGCTGCTCGAGCTATGGCACTTCAAGGTGCAGAAGTATTGTTCTACCCTACTGCAATTGGTTCTGAACCTCAAGATGATGGACTTGATTCTCGGGATCACTGGAGGAGGGTGATGCAAGGACACGCTGGTGCTAATGTGGTAAGTTTCTTTTTCTTCTTCTCTTTCATTTTGACTTTTTTTGTTAAGAATGATAAGTCAAAAAGAAAGTTTATGCTGACATGAAAGGGATAGACTAATGGGTTTCTTCTCCAGAAGTATAGGTCAATGGCTGACATTTCTGTATCCCATTTGGATTATATTTTGTTTAATCTTACACATGCACATGGACCTATGCCGTTGTAATTAGCCAATTCTTAACAGCAACTGTAGCATTAGCTGCGCACCATTCTCAATGTAGGTGTCTACTAAGAAAGTGACTCATTTTTATCAGGGATATGACAATTCGGACATTCCAGTTGTTGCAAAACTCAAATGTTGGTTTTCATTTTACAGACCAAAACCAAGAAAGTGATTTTTAAATTGCTGGTTTGGTTTGATTCACTTTTGTTGAGTCAGAATTTAGATACCCTTAAATTTTATTGTGTTCAGGTACCTTTAGTGGCGTCAAACCGCATTGGAAAGGAGATAATTGAGACAGAGCATGGGAATAGTGAGATAACATTCTACGGCTACTCTTTCATAGCAGGTAAGCATGATAGAAAGCTATAGCTTATAAATGAAAAACATCTACTGCCTTGTGTTTTAAGGAGGCTGTGAACCTGGTTTAAAAATGAACAGGGCCCACTGGAGAGTTGGTAGCAGCTGCTGGTGATAAAGAGGAAGCTGTTCTTGTAGCACAGTTTGATCTGGACAAAATCAAGTACAAAAGGCATAGTTGGGGGGTGTATCGTGATCGGCGTCCTGATTTATATAATGTTCTTTTGACATTAGATGGCAGCAACCCAGTCAAGTGATTCAAGATGGTCTAAGTACTGCAGATTCTCCTGCCTTTTTTTCAATCATAACAATAAAAAGATGAGGAATCAAATGAGAAATTTGTATTTGAGTTCTGTTGTAATGTAACTCGTTAATTGCTGTAATCAGCTGCATTCTACATTTTGTGTAATGAATGGCAGAATTTGTGGAGTTTGAATCCCGCAATGTTTCATCAGTAGCATCAATGTGCAACTTTCATGGTTTTTTGTCACATTCAAGTAGCAGTAAGCATATTGATCACTGGGACCTTGAATTGTACTCATTTACATTGGTGTATGGCTGTTCTGGAAGATACCATCTTCAAGAACCTTTTTTCCAGACATAAGGCTTGGGATGTCAATTTCTCAATATATCTCTGAAAAACACTGGAGCTATATCTGGTGGTCCACAAATATCTATCATCTTATCCCTTTCTTGATATTTAGAAACGATAGTTGCGTTTTCGGGTCTCTCAATCCTGTTCCAGAGGCATTTGTTGCCAGAAGGTACTTTTCAATGTGCTTTACCACATCTTTTATGCTTCTACTGATATTGTGATGTTACCCCACAAAGGTGGGGGTAAGGTCGGCATTCATCCTTACCCTCCCCAGACCCCACTTGGGACTTGTGGGATTATAATGGGTATGTTGTTGTACTAAGATAGTGATGTTAGTTTTCTTTGCCTTATATTCAGTTGTTTTTTTCCATTCTAATGAGTTTAGAATTTCCCCCTTTGTCAATAAATTTATTTACCTTATCAGAAAAAAAAGGTTTGGAACTATTTCTTGGCGAATAAATGATCCAATTGCTACAGCCACTCGGAAAAACCCGTGATCACAAATAATCTGCGTAGTAACAAAGCATCTATAATTTGATGAAAGATTATTTCTGTGTTGGAGATTGTTTACTTTTCAGAGAACTTTAGATAATTTGTTGTGCCTTTGTCATAGAAATGCTTGCATATTGTTTAGATCATAAGATCCTCCATCAAGTGATTGAGATCATCTCAGTGAAAGCTCTATAATTGTAGTGCTAAGGATGCCTTTTTCTTTCTAACCATTTTGTCTGTAAAAGAACCTGTTTCTCAGCCAAACAAATGTTTCTAGGAACCATTGTAAGTTGTAACAATTCCTCTTTGTGGGTTGCCCTTTTAGTGATGATTCTATTCTATCTGGTTTTGTGTTGTGTTGTTGATAAAAAAAAATGGACCCTGGCCTAACTCAAGTCCAAAAAAGCTAGTTCGAGAGGTGAGGACTGTCCAAAAACCATACAAAGAGATAAATGATCTTTACATTCCCAAAACTGGACAATCCCTCCTCCCCTTCTTCCTTGCACATCACGTCCAGGACTGGACATCTCTGGCTTTGATAATTTAAGAGATCCCTTCCCCCACACCCTCCCTCCCCCTTCCCCTGCCCGCTCGCCCGCCTCATAGGACCAGATAGTGTGGCCAATATAAGATGGGAGCTCAACATTTGATAAATCATGAATGAGCTTAGCTCTGATATCATGATAAGTAAATGAACCTCGAGCCAAATTCAACCCAAAAGCTTAACTCAAGCGGTGAGAATTCTCCTAAATCATACAAGGTGAAATGATTCAACCCCTAAGTTAGCACAGAACAATTATCTTTTCTCATCCAAAATACCATATACTAGTTCTTTGCTTGAAAAGGACATCATTATTGTACAGAATCTTATTAGAGGGAAAGTTTATCTGTTTGTCATACTCGTGTGAATGTGTTTGAAACTGGAAATGTGATGATGCTTCTCCATTATTACATTGTGATGATGAGATAAACTGATATTTTTGTTTGGTGAACTCACATGGAGCTCTTTTTTTAAATATAGTGTCTCTTCTGTTTGCCCTAAGGACACAAGTTGATTTGAGGATGTCTAACTTGTGGTCCAGACTGTTACATGTACTATTTGAAATTAGAATATAGGTGTCTTCTACTTTAGGTCATTTTCATATACTTTCGGCTGGAAAAAAGTTGGAAGGATAGATCTTTTGCAATCTATCATCATCTAAACATAGGATTAATGTGTCTTTGAGCTACCTCCCTTATCCTATCCCCCCCGCCACCCCCCACCCCCACCCCAATCCCACCCGCACCTCTTCCAACAACAACATACCCAATGTAATTTTCACAATTGGGGTCTGAGGAGGGTAGAGTATACGCAGACCTTACCTGCATCTCTTCCCCACTCACAAGTTTTTTGAGAGTTCAAGTTCTATACACGGGTAGTATAAAAAATATTTATAAAATCACGCTACTTGAAAAGTAGCTACATGTAATTCCTTACAGTGAATTTAAGCTGTATACAGTAATAAGTGTAAAAAAGTTTTATACTATCAGTTCTCAATTATAACCTGTTGTAGTAGGTCATTGCTCAATTTCTAAAGTCACCATATCAAACTTACTGAGAAGAGTTATCGGTAGGTTAATTGAGCTTGATTGTATAAAAAGTTTAAAACTATCATAATGCAAAACCCTTTTTCTTTTTTTTTGAACGACGGTGGAGTCTAGGTCAATTTGCAGGCATCTCAGTCAGATGGGAAGAAATCACTTATGTTTGTTTTGTTTCCATTTGAATTTGAACTTGGAAATTCATGGTTTACTTTATCCCACAATGTGGAGCTTCCGGCGTTTATCTTGATTTAGTCGGACCCCAATACGGATACAAAATACTGAGTAGGAAATTTAAAAAAAATGGACACATAAAAATCTAAGGTAAAATACAATCAAATATTGGAATTAAGAATTCCGTTTGCAGTTTCTCTTTATTTGCAGATTTTGCAGATAAAAGAAAGAGAGGAAAAAAAAAGCAGGCTTTCAAACATCATCTTGCAGCTTCCTGCAACTTTGGAATATAGAGAGACACAAGAAAACCAAAACAAAAAGGAAAAAGAAAAAACTATGAAACAAAAACAGCATGCTTTGATGATGTTTAACTCCTATACATGCTTATTATCATGTCCTTCTTCAACATTATTTTCATCATCATTATCACCATCATCATCTTCTTCTTCATCTTCATCATCTTCGTCTTCATCTACAATCTCATCATCTGATTGAATAACGTGCATCATCAAACGTCCATCTTCTCTGCATGCATGCAGGAATTCCTGCGTGGGAATTCGAATTTCTTTAAGTATAAACCTTCCATCTTCCCTAAATGATTTGAAGCAAACCCATGGCTTCCCACTTCTTCCTATGCAAGAAATGGGAGGCGGAAATGACGACCTCTTTTTCGTTCTTGATCTCATCGAATTATAATCTTGATTGAAAAACACTCTATTCTCTAGCCTGCAAGAAATCCGCATCCTCCTCCCTTGTTGTTTTTGTTCTTGTTCTTGTACTTCTTGTTGTTGCTGCTGATGATGATGAGGAAGATCTTCATTTCTCAAATCGTTCATTAGATCCTCAACATCATCAGAGCTCTCGAATCCAAGTCCTTCTGTGCACATCGATAAGCTATCTAATGCTCTTGATGACAAGCTATCACTATGCCTGTCCTGTTTACTCTTATTGCTTGTAATAATTGGAGAGTAACTTGAAACAGGACTCTTGTTATTTCTTTCATACTTGTCCTTATTATTGTCAAGCCCTTCAATTTCAGATTGATGAATTGCATCAAGGAAAAATGATGAAGAAGTAGAAGAAAACGACGATGATGCAGATGACAAAGGTAGACAAGAAGAAAAAGAAGATGAAGATGAACCAACAGACGAGGACGAAAAGGAGGAGGAGGAAGAAGAGGTAACAGAGTTGTTTTCTTTGAAATGTAATTCGCCGAAAATCTCAGTAAATGAAGAGTCATCTATATTAGGTTTCAATGATTTAGACTGACTCCATGAAGATGAAATGGATTTAATCAGTGATGGATTTTCAGGTAATGGCTTCTCAAATATATGTTGTAAACTTCCACAAGCAGCAGACATTTGGTGTTTTTTCTGTACTTTTCTCTTGCTCTTTTGTGTTGGTTGGCACAAAGACCAACAAATGAATTGAACAATGCTAGTGAAACTTTTGTGTTGGAAGGGAAAATTTTGGTGATTTAGTCAAGAAGAGAGAAAACTGCTGTTTTGTAGGAGTACCTTTCTCTTGACTTTAAAGGATGGGTGGTTATAAATGTTTCTGTTTATTTGGTGGTCTCAATTTTGTGTCCAAAAAAACTGTGAAAAAAATAAAAATCTGTGTATTTTTTTTTTCTCTCTCTCTCCTGTATCTTTAATTAGTAGCCATTGATATAGTATGTACATATAACAGATGATTTCAACTACTTTTTACGCGTTTGGACTTTGGAATATACTACTTATATACTACAAGTGTGTGAATGATAAACTTATATGAAGGGTGTGTTTTGGTATGAATGGGAAATATTTTTCTATCGGAAAGTGAGTGGTTTTCTTACTTATTTGTTGGTGTTTCGGTAAGTAAGCAGAAAATATTGTATTAAAATATGAATGTATAGTCTAGGTAAACATTATGGGGGTGGAGGTGGGATAGCGTGGGGAGGAGACGATTAGTGTTGAATGTTATTTGTGGAATTTGTTTTTTTTATTTTTATCGGGAAAGTTATTTCCCTTTTTTTTTAAGGAACTTGTTTTTTCTAGAGTATATTTTCAGAAATTTTGGTCAATCAAACATGGAAAAATTGGAATATATTTTCTAGACCTTTGTACCAAATACACCATGACTCTAATAATTGTAACTACAATTACGCATCCGAAGATATGGTCTAGTGGTCAATAAATTAGGTGCAAATCTTAGAGATTAGGGTTCAAATTTTAGAGGTGACATTAAAATACTAGGTGATTTCTTCTCATTTACTAGAGTTACATAGTACTTGCACTAGTGAGAGGTAGCAAGTCCTTGGTAAAGTAGTTGAGGTGCGCCAAATAGTTAGAATATCGAGGTACAGGCAAACTGGCCCGAAAGCTACTATTATCAATAAAAAAACGAATACTTTTAACAATTACGCCTTAATCTAAAGTAAATTTAGAATCAACTCTATGATTTCACTGTCCATATCACTCCATTTGAGTAAATCTCAATCCCATATTATTATTATTTTTATTTTTCTATCCCCAAGTTCTCTATATTTTCTACTGTACTCAATAAATATTGGACCTAAAGTAAACACACTAATTCATTTGTTTATAAGATACATCTATGAGAAAAATCAAGTGGTCTCTACTATGGATCCATAGCCACTTACATATAAATGCAAGACAGCACTAAAAAAGGCTCAAGACCTCAGCAACTTGAAGTAGTGTTCCATGAGTAACTTTGATGCGATTGTTGAAAGATTATACACCTATAACTAGCACATCCTGTGTTTGATTTCTTACTTGATAGGCAAAATTGCTGGATTTTTAGTTACATCCTAAACTAGTACTTACATATTTCACATTCAACTAGCAGAGTATATTCCCAGTGGATCCAATGTGAGGCAACTACAATAGTTGCAGAAAAGTATTGGTCCCAACTTCCAACCACCAAAATGACTTTTCCTTTTGTTAAGGGTGTTTTTCGTCGATCAGATTTTGCTAATATGAGAAAGCTATAGCATCCGAATCTCAGAAATGTTATCTTGGTTGTGGTCCTGGAAGCATCAACATTTCTAACATATATATCAAAGACAACTCATCACAAGAAAAGTAAAAGGAGTGACCCTCTGTGCAGATTAGACAATGAGGTATACAAGGAAATAGACATCCACATTGTGCAAGTGAAGATCAAATCATATTCGCGTTCTAGTATTTAGAAAAACAGAAAGTATAATGTACACATCAAACCGTAACCAATTAAACAAATCAACCACAGTAAACTAGATCAACATACATGAACTATTAGCATTCACATTTTTATCACAAACCAAACAGAAACTGTTACCATCTTAGTCAGCACAGAAAGCTGCTCAGTTCAGTCCTATTCACCGCCAAGCTTCAGTCCTCTCTGTCATTGAATTTATACGGATCAAGTTGCTTATTCCTTTTGATTTACTATCATTTCCCAGAGACTGAACTGCGGTCGACTCTAGATCAAGTTTCAGAACATCCTTTGTCTGATTAGAATCACTCGATTGGCCTATCCTTTGTGTGTCCTCTTCAAGATTTGGAGTTTTTGTCACACGGGCTTTTCTTGCCTTGGTATTAACATGAATAGGAGTTTCACAAGACACACTGTCATCAGATTCCTCTGAAGAAGTTGCATAACTAAGATATTCATCATCAGTGATGTTATCTACTCTATTAGATTCAGAAACGCTGGCTGAATCAGGTTCATCAACAGTGAACACCTGCTCAGTCAGTTCGTTTGATTCATTGGAGTTCTCCAGAGAAAATTGTGGTGGACTTTGATGACCATACTCATCAGGCCGGTCTAGGTTAGAGACAGAATCTGGCTCAACAAGGGAATCTTCTCTATCTTTTAAGGTCTTTTCGATGAGTGTCCTCAAGAAATTCATTACTTGGACAGCATACATCAGTGCAGTCAATGGATCTGCCATCTGCAAGGAAGAAGTTAAAAATTACTTATTATACTGATCCAGCCATTAGAGGGGAATAGGTCGGCAGATATCCACAGAATCAGAACAGTTTATGGAAGGCAAGTTTCAACTCATTCTCTATTTATTTTTTTGCAATAAAGTCTCAGCTTATGGAAGGCAAATTGCCCCATGGATGTTTTATGAGTATTGAGGAGAGAACCCCCTCCTCCTCCCTTTGTGAGTTGTAATTTTGCTATTTTGTTCCTTCCTTTATTTTTTCTTTTTGGGGATGGGGAGTTGATGGTTTACTAAATAAAATTATGTCGACTACCAAGAGAAAATGCAAACAATGTATCTGAGAGACCAGTAGCCCACCTGTGTCATATTAGGAGCAAACACCATTGCGACATTGCGCGAATTCATCTTGTTCAGGTGTTCCTCCAGGACAACATCAGCCATGAGATTGATAGCCCAATCCAGCAGAGCAGCTTCTGTCTGTGGCAGAAGTCTCACAAGTGCAGTACAGTCCTCTTCTGACTGGCATTGCATGACCTGCTCAGGAGAAAGGGTATCCAACACCCCGCTTGGGAGTTCCCGGAACCAAGCCTGTTAATTTACATGATGTCAGATCAAGGATAAACAAACCAAGAAAAGAGAAAGATCTAACAGAAGAAACATCCAAATCGTGGCAATGATGAAGCAAGCATCTAACACCATAGAAACCACGAAACGTAACTGCTACATTTACAGCAGAACATCACAGGACATTCCTTCACAAAATAACCATAAACGTCAAGGACATAAAAGGAAGTTCTAATTGCAAGCCTGTGATACCACAGTCACTTTAGTGAGATAAACTTGCAACACCATCATAAGGTGAAATCATGTCCACCTTTTACTAATTAGGTGCATATTAAGAATTACAAGTGTCTAAATGTTTGCCTTCGCTAATTCATCACATGATCAAGCAGCCAATTGGTAAAATATGAAAAGCAAATAAAAAGCTAAGATTTTTTTTATAAAAGGAAAAAAAGAATGACATTTTTATAAATTGTCACCAATCCACTTCGGCCTCCATTTTTCCTTCTTACTGAATATTTTTTTATAGAACTCCAAAATATGATCCCTGATTATTTGTTGTCTTCCACCAGCTTGCCAGAGATTTCAAGGTTATCATTTTTTCTTCTCAGTGAACCTCTGGCAAGCGTAGGCAATTTTGTGGAAAAGCTAAGTTGTGTCAATCATAAATCTCTATATATTCATCAATTATAGGATATGATCAAAAGTCACATGCCTATGCCTTGAGTTACCTGTGTATGCCCCCCCCACCACCACCACAAACGGTCTGGAAAAGATCAGGATAGTATTTATAACCAACTTCACATTGACTATATCTCAGTACAAATAGCTCACCACCATTCTATTTCAAAATCCACAACAATGAGAAGCATGAGTTCCCCACCTTGAGAGCTTTATATCCCATGAATCATATGTCTATGAATCTCTATATACAAATAAACCAATCTCGTAGTCTACTATGAGGTACGCCACAAAGGCTCACTATAAAAGTCCGCCCGCAGGCCTACGTGATGAGCTGAGTTAATAATAAGTGGGTCAATAACTGCCCATACCTAAGAGGATTGGAAGTGTCATGCTTTTATTACATGTGTATAAATTGTCCTCGTGTCTTCTGTTTTGGAGTGGGGGCATATTTAATAAATAAAAGACACATCAGGATCATCACTACTTTGCCAGGCGCGGATGTGCATTATATGCAACAAGTAGTATACATTTATACTAATCCCAAGTCCCAACCATGATCAACAGCATAATTTGAGCAAGGTCCCATATTATATGCTCTCAAATTGAAGCATTTCTTTTAATCATGAGTTTGTGATTTGTAGCACATAGCAGATTTACCAAAGCATGAATGATATCTTATAAAGTGAAATGAATGCCTACATCAACATTATTCAGTGCGCATACATAGGATGAAATATATTGGAGAAGATTAATACAAAGAGTGTTGTTCAAGAGACATACCTTAATGAGACCTGCCAGACAATGTACATCAATGCCATCCGGAATTATTCCACGGTTTAATTGCTCCCTAACAAGCTCCTCCTCACTGTTTTCAGCATTTATTCTGAAAATCCCTTCTGCCTGCTCACATAAAAAACAACTCGGATATAATAATGAACAATTATAAGTGACAGCACCTATCCTTGATTGTAAATGCAAGATTTTAAATATTAGAAAAACCGGGACAACACACAGTATGTACCTGTAGACCCCCTTGAGCATACAAACGCCTTTGCATTAGAAGTAGAATAGTTGGAACACTATTCCCACGGGAGTCGAATGACAATTGCATGGACTCTGTTGACACTCCAAATACAGTGGTACTACAGATGGAATATCAAAATTATTAGCACAGCAAGATGCAATAATACTTCAAGAAGAGTTTAAATTTGCGTCACATGTCATAGCAATAATGTCATAACAATTTTTTACTAATAATATTTTATCCTCAGAAAGTCCAAGTGACTTGTGTACCAGAACAATGCAGTTGTAGCAGTTGCTTTTTTTTTCCTCCTTTTAGCAGTTTCTTTTCAAGAAGATGCTCTCAAGGGTCCTAATTATTTTTAAGGTCTACTTCTTTTTGATAAGGTATCTTCAAGGTCTAATAGCTGGAGCAGAATATGTTGCCACAAAATTAATTAAAATTTTAAAGCATTTAATGAAACCATTACATTTTGTTTAAATCACTCAGGTCTGACATTACATTGTCAATCTAACAAGATCATACCATATCTTCACCAATAGTAGGCCTCCAGTTCCACTAATATTGGATTAAAAATCAAAACCACGGCAGTGAGTAGAACTTACAAAGAAGTTTGCTATTTAATGAACTACAACAACAACAACACAGCAAGTGTAATCCCAAAAGTGGGGTCTGAGGAGGATAGTGTGTAGCAAGCCTTACAACTACCTTGTGAAGGAGAAGTTGTTTCTGATAGACCCTTGGCTCAAGTAAAACATATCAAAAAAAAAATCAAGTATGTAAAGCTGCAATAGTGTTTTACCAGGGGTGTTTTGGAGCAAGGTGTGAGGATTTCCCATTCATTGTTTATATATGATACACTAGTGATTTTAATATTAAAGTGGCATAAATCCGACATTAAGGCAATAATATATTTTCAAACAGTGACGCTATTAGAGATCAACTTAAACAAGTGAAGTCATCTAAGTGTGAGGAGTGGAGAACACTAAACAAATTGCTCGGGTTTTCTGTTTTCAACTGCAAGATTGGGTCGATCTCAATAACTTATCTAAGTCTACTGTTAGACTTTTCACACAGAAGGATAATCAGTGTAGATTAAAAGAGTTCAAAAAGGTTAGTGAATTGGCAGAAAGGTACTTGGCAAAAGGGAGAAATGAGATGACCGATAAAACTAGAAAGGGTCCAATGGAACTTCCTGTTGGATGCAAATGACGAGATAAAAAGACTCATTTGGTAAGCTGAAAGGAAGTCACGACTCTAATGAAAGTGGGAGGGCTCCGAATAACCTCAAGCGACCTTCTCTCGGTTTATCACTTATGTGTGTTGCTTGCACCTCTAATGTGGTTCTTTCTAATTGTGTCTAATCTAGTATCACCATATATCCATCTTTAACATGAGTATTTCAGTGACACTCATCAAATAGATATATTGGACTTTAGCAACCTAACATTCACTCCCACATAACATAATATAAAGTTTGAATGATGTATCAAATGGTATCTGTCTGAATGGACAAATGACATAGAGCTGATCAAGTAAAAAGGTGTGCTGCATGGAAAATTAAAATGCACTCAAAACCACGTAATAAATGCAGCATCAGGAAATAGAAGACTTCTTCAATCTCTATTAAATAGTAATAAGTAGTCCCTTATAAACTGAATTCCATTTACAGAAGCAGTTCAGTTAAGATACTAAATGACTACACAAGCTCCATATTGAGGTGAGGTTGGATTTTCTGTCAAACGTAAACAGTATACGTAAAACTGAATGTTATGATACAGCAGAAAACACAACTATCCGCTTATAACTTTCAACACAAACCTAAGTTATATTCACAAAGAGGCTCTCCAATAACTAACTATATATTCTATCTATCCATATATACTCCACCAAATTTTCACAATGGCAATGAAATAGGAAACAAATAGCATAAGAGTAAAGCATTTGATTCCACATTTGCAAAATGATGAATCACTAAATCCTGTCAGCTCAAAGGATATCAAGACTACAACACCAGCACCTTCACAATTTTGTGAATAACAATTAAGGTTAAAGCTCATCAAGAATCAAAAAGTTAACAATGTACCTAGCACTGGGGGCCCTTCTGGAAACTTCAGGCTCAAATTCAACAGGGAGACCCAAAAATCCATTGAACCTATCAAAGGTAACATGTGCAACATGACGCACATTAGTAGGCCATCCAATCTCCATACCCCTACCACTACACAGATCTCCTCCTCCCCTATCCGTTTTGCAAGCTAACCAAAAACTCTTCCTAAACAATGTCACCAAAAGAGCTAACAAAGACAAATGATCCCTTTCTTGATTTCTCCCTTTTCCCCCTTCTTCTCCTTCTTCTTCTTCCCCTTCACCTATTTCTTCCTCAGAATCACAAACAGCAACCTCAGAACCCCCAATTTCTTCTACAAAAAATGTCCCATTGTGAGTAGGTGTAGTAGATATTGAAGGAGAAGAAGAGGAAGGAGAAGAAGAGTGCAGAACTTCTGTCATGGTTACCCTTTACACAAGACTATAAAAATGTACCAAGAATCCAATAAAAAAATGATTTTTTTCCAGATTCTTGGATTGATATCACAAGAATCAACAAACCCCAGTAAAGACTAATTCAAGAAAATGAGAAAATGGGGTTAAAGATTGAATTTTTCCCAAGTTAAGAGATGTGGGACGTGAGAATCATGAACTCTAGCATATTGTTTATTGTTTTCTGAACAAGCCCTTTTAATGGCGCGTTGAAGAAGCAACAAAGACACAGTCTTTTCAACACTACATATAGAGAGAGATAAAAAGGGAAAATGCTTTGCCGTGAAGTTGGATTTCAAGATAATATTTGTTTATATTTTCTTCAAATTTCTTTTATATATTTATGGATTCTTGATTTGGGGTTAGTGGGTGCGGGGTTCTTTGAATCTGAATCAGTATAGTTTTTTTGTTGGAGATGAAGGAGGAAGAGGGTGCGGGGGGGAGGGTGGGGTAGATAGGGGCAGAGGGGTATTTTTGGAATTTAAGTTGGTTTCTCACAAAATGTGATTTATGGTGTAATCTTTGAGTGGCCAATGGGGTGTTGCCAAGTAAGCTTTTTTTAGCTCATTTAGAGTTTTTGAGGAGAATATACATATGATAGAGAAAAACAAAAAACTTTACTTTAAAGAGCATTGAAGAAAAAGAAATATTAATAACACTGAATGTTCATATTAAAAAATTATTGAAATAAACGATGCTATTATAAAGAGATTTGAATGAACGTATAGTTATCATAGTTAAGTGTTTCTGTCTTAATAATTATGATGTTCAGGTTTAATTTTTACGTACAATTCTATTGATATCTATTGTTTTTTATCAACATAAATGTCAAGTAATTTTGTCCATCAAAGTATTTGACAAATATGAAGAAGAAAAAATCACCTAGTGAATTGTTCACTTCAATTTGACCTCGAGATCTTATAGTTCTCTAGCCATTATCACGTGGCTATATCCTTAAGTAAATAATATTTACATTTGTATCTAATATTTACTCTAAATCAATATATGCATGAAATGTGTTTATAATTTGCAAATACACTTTTATTACTCAAATCATGATTAATTAGTATATATTTTTATTTACTAAAATACTTAATCAAAATAAGCTTAATTGATTTGGTGCAATTACTCAATATGAATAAGTATTCATTAAATTGAAAAGATATAGTAATTATGAAAAATTGAAAGTCATTTAATTCACGAGTCATAAATCTATCTTCAGGCCACTATATGGATCTAAAGAATTGAACTGTCTCAAAATTTAAATCTAATTATAAAAACTTTTACTGAGCAACTCACTTATCACTTTAGTAGTACCAAACCTTATTTCTAAAGAAAGAATTAGTAATCTATTAGTTGGAAAAAAAAAGTCCATTAAAGAATTTATGTTATCTCAATAGAGAATTGTCCAATCTTTTGTTGAATGAATGCATAGTTATTTTTGTTGATCTTCTATAAATGTCATCATAATTCTTCCACTCAATTAATGACTAATTATTAACCTCCACCTTCAAACATCTATTTCACAATATAAGTTATATTCCAAACAGTTAAGATATGATGGTCTCATAACAACAATTAATATTAATTTTTGTTCAACATTATCCTAAATTTAATTATTATGTATCTTATAACCTAAGATTACTAACTTTGCTCCTTTTTGAAGTTGTAAGTTGAAACTGTTTTTTGAAGCTTGTTAAAGAATTGAGGAGTGACTTTCAAGCTTTTCATCATTTATTTTTTTTGAAACTTTTCTCCATTTGGTGAAGCAACCATAGATTAATGTTTTGTTTTTTCTTTACTAAATTACAATAGTGCTTTTCTTGGAGAAGATATTTAAATTATGTTTAATAGTTGGGTAGCTCAATTTAAAAGTTTTGTTTATGTGGGACTTGAGCTTTATTTGTTTTTATATTAAGATTTAGATATATGAATTTAAATATTTGTATTATGATTTCAATACTAAATAATAAATAGTGATTGTTATAAATGTCGATTGAAGATAATGTTGGTTAATGATGGGGTTTAGATAATAGCTAGTGATGAGCGCAATTAATAATTGTGGTGGATGATATATAGTAATTGATGATGATAGTGATGAATAATGACAACGGTTGTTGATATATAATGTGATGACTGATAATGATGATTGAAGGTAATTGATGGAGTTTGCTTTAATGGTAGCTAGTGTAGTGACAACTGATTATAGTGATTGACAACGATATTGGTTATAATTAAGAATTGTGATTATGAGTGATGGTAATAATTGGTAATGATAGGCAATAATATCGATAATTAATAATGATTCACGATAACGTTAACAATAGACGGATAGAATTGGTAAACTTCAATTTTTGTAAAAATCTTTAATAACATAAAGAGTTTATTGCAGAACTTAATCATTCAGACCCATTAATTAAATAATTGAATCATTTAAAAAAAAAACAAGTGAAACGAGTCATAATTGTATTAATTTTTTTAAACATAACCCTTTGTTATACCATCATTCATATATATTCTTAATATTATATACTATCAATTTATATATATCACATAGGGATCGTTTGGTTTGAAAACAAGTTATGATGTGATTAGTTATGACGGGATAAATTATGCTGAGATTATTTTTTATTGAGTGTTTGATTTGTTGCAGTGTTTTAAAAGGCGGGGGCGTGAGGCGGGGCTTTTTGCTTAGTATCAGGCGAGGCGTAAGCCTCGAGACGTGGGGAGTAAGTCTTATGAATCTTTAAATTTTTAATTTACAATATAATATAATAATATAATAACACAAAATTATAAAAATATATCAATAGTTTGAAATAATTATAAACATGCTTAAGGAAACTCATAGAAAATAAAACTTATAACATGATTATACAAGTATACAGAATCTAATATCTTACTTTATAATAATAAAAGAATCATTATTTCTAAAAATATATTATTATCATACTATACAATTTACTCCCCTAAAAGAAAATAATCAATAAAACTTACTAGTATTATAATAAAAATATCATTCCATTATGAATAAAAATAAAATTATTTTCAAATAGCTAAATAAAATATTAAAATATGATAATTTTGAGACATATGACAAAAACATGAAGACAATGATAAGTGAAAAAGAAAAATTTCACTATGTATTTTTAAAATAAATGTTACGTAATATATAATCACCCTCACATTGTTACCAAAATATAGACGAGATACTATAACTTGTTATTTGAGTTACTCTCAATCTTCTTATTTCTATAAATTAAAAAACTATTAAGTATCATTCATTTATTCAAGAATTACGAGGGTCAACAATGTTGACTAAAAAATTTAACACATAATTCGTGTGAGATCTGTTAGACAAGCGCCGAGCGTTGGACGTTGAGCGTGCTTAGGGCGTACAATCAGGCGGTTACGACGTAAGTCTTACAGAACTAAGCCCCACACTTGAGTCTCGGGGCGTTTTACTAGAGCCCCGAGACGAGTCCCAACAGAGTCTTTTAAAACACTAGTTTGTTGTATTCAAAATAATATGTATTGCATAAATTTTAAGAACAAGTTGTTTGTTTACAAAATTACCCTTCACTTTATATAATTTTTTATATTTTCTTTGCAAGCTTTAATTATTAAATTTTTTTAAAAAAAAACTTTCATCTTATTTAACTTAAATATTTTTGTGTGTGCATTGCCACGATGATACCGTATGTATTTAAAAATAAAACTTTTTTTCTAATTTAGCTTTAAAATAGAATTTTCATCTTAAGTTTGTTAAAGTAAATTAAAAGAGGATTTATGAGAAATCAAAATATAAATAAATATAAAAATTAGTCAAATAAATTCATAAATAAAAATTATATTTATATAGTGTAATTTTTTAAATAGAAATATAATAAAAATAAGGAGTAATAAATATTATTATACATGGTATTAAAAATAATATACGGAAGGGCGGGGGGGGGGGGTATAGGGAGGATATGTGCTAATATTTATTTTTAGTAATAAGTTTTTTTTTTTTTTTGGTAAAAGAATTATTTAAGATTAAGGTGGTTGAAGACTTTCAAAAATAATTATACATAAATGTGAAAAGTGAGGTATAAATAGAATATAAAGGGATATATTTGTCATTTATGTATTTTATCCCGGAATAACTATACCATCCAAGGGAGGGATAACTTATCCCAGTACTATTTATTAATCTTGGGATAGGTTATCCCAAGCCTTGCAACCAAACAAGAGATTAGAGGCTACTTAAAATTTATCCTGGAATTAACTCCCTTATCCATCACACCAAACGACCTCTAACATCATAAATATCGCTTAAATTATTATCTCATTCATTTTAACCAAAATAACATATCAACTCACTATAACATCTTTCTTTTAACCACTATACAAAATCACCGAGTGATCATACGTGAAATTAATCCAATAGCAAATGGATATACTTTTTAACTAAACGAATATAAATATAAAAACAAAAAGAAACAAAAAGTAAATTAAAGGATAAAAAAGAATTTTACTACTAATATTTTGGACTTTTGTTGACATGATTGAATCATATATAACAAAAAAAATAAAAAACAGAAAGACACGTGAAATGTGAGAAACAAAGACACTTGTGCTCCACGCGTTTCAAGTTTGAAGATGACAATTTTTATCCTTTTATTATCTACACCACACGATAAATAATGACAAAACATATTATAAATGTAATTTAAGAAACAAAAAAAAATTCTTCAATACTAAAAAAAAATGGCAACTCCAGAAGAAACAATCGAAACCTCAGCTCCGCCGCCGGCGCCGTTGGTGGAACCACCATCGGAGGAGGCGGTAGCGGCCGCCGTTGATGAAATATCTAAAGAAATCAAGGTAATAACCCTTTTTTTCTATTTTATTTTTAGATTTTTGGGGTTCCTAATTACTAGATTTCTCACTTTGTTTCAATTTGTTTGTTGGTTTAGACTTGACATGAAATTTATATTTTACTTTATAGTCATATGTTAAATATACTAAATCCCCTCTAATTTTGTGGTCGTAAACTGAAAAATTGTAATTAAAGAGTAGCTAAAGCTTTGAGTAGGTACATCTAGACATCTCAACTCGTCGCCCACTAAGTTAAAATTTTCAACTTACAAAGTGATCATTTAAGAGACCTCTAAATTTATATGTTACATCAATGTCAGTGTTTAGTTGTCACTTGAGATTAAGTTGAGTCTAGCTAGCTACTCGAAATTTGAGTGTCTGTTTATTTATTATGCTTTATTAGACGACATAATAATATCCTCAAACAGTTTCTTTTACTACTCAAAAATAATTTTAAAATTATTTGATTTTGTCATTCTCTAAGTTTCAACAATATTGTAGGAGGAAAAGAAAGGAGAAGGAGATTTGAAGGCAACCCTTTTGATATCAGGTGCTGTAGTAGCTGTGCTTGGTGCAATTTTTGCTATTTTAAAGAAGGTCAAAGGGTCTGCTTGAATTAATTAGTGCTACTAAATTAATTTAATTTCCCAATTTGCAACTGCATTTTGTAATTTCTTTTTCCCCCTTTTCTGTAAAGACCCTAAATGAAACTACTGCTTTGAAGGGAAATAAATAAATTCCATATGCTTTTATTATAATGTTATGCTTGTAGCATATGCTATTGCAAGTTGAAGATATTTCAATCTAATTTTTTAATCAGAGAATCAGACCAACAAATGAGTATTGCAAAGTTCCAGACGTGCAGACAATGCCCTCATAAAATATGTGTATAGAGTGGTAGGGTTGTCTGACAAAGTCGAACACTGCGCTTTATGATAGTGTCCATCTAAGTTGCAAGAAGGGAAATATTATGCACCATAGCTCAAAAAGATATCAGACTAGACAAAATCTATAAAGATGCCAGCAATCAAAAAGCATATTAAATAAAAACAAAGATGTGCACAAAGATATGGTAGATAGAAGATCTCTGTTTAACGACTTATTCTATAGTCGAAACAACTTCCTCACTATCAGATGACATGTTGTAACGATAAATGTAACTGCCCTATTCAAACTACTTTCTAGGATGAATGCCTAAGCTCTCACAACAATGGTGACTGTTAATTAAATAAAGAAGAGAAAACAAGGGAAAATTATGAGACCAAATCACACTAACCATGGAAGGAAACAGATGACAGTATAAGAGAAACAACTACCATCCCGAGAGGTCAGGATCGACTGCATTCTTTCCATGGTATACACAGGTAAAGGGGGAATACATGTTAAAGGTAGCACGAACCGAAGAAATTATCATGTCAACGAAGCAACACACATAGAACGTCATCCAGTTCAGCAGTTGTAAAATGTACACCAGCTCTGGAGATTTTTGTACATCCAGCTGGTGGAAAACCATACAGAAGAAAAAGAGACGAGCGTACTGTTTTCCAAACACGAGTTTGCTTTATTTTTTTTTGTCTTTTAAGGAGTTTGCTTATTAAGAGATACTTCAATCCTGTACTTCTTCTGCCTTCTTGTCCTTCGACAGCAAGTACCACCCCAAAGCACCAACACCAGTAACCAGTCCAGCTAGAACACCATAGTTGCGGTATTTATCGTCTGATACTTTGGATGTTGAAGAGGCCTGGGCACTTGACGCAGCATCAGCTACTGACCCTGAGCCACCTGCAGCTTGTTCTTCTGGCTTGGGACCCTGAGGAATTATCAATCATAACAACAGAAATTTCAAGGGGTCAAAAGGGACTCAAGCTGGAGCAAATTCAAGAGACACAACAAATAGCCCCAGCAGTTTTTTTTTTCTTACTGTGAGGTGCATTAAGCTAAGAGCTTTTTTATGCGAAAGGTTCATTAAGCTAAAAACTTTTTAACACTTGGCCTGGTTTAATATCAAAAATCATTGAACTAACAAGTGTTAACTTTAGAGTTATATCTTGGTCTGTTGAATTGAGTGTTTTATTTCATTACCCATGTATCTCATTTCTTTATCCAACCTCGCGTAAGTTAAATTTCCGAAGGTGATGAGCCCACTTCTATTTCAACTAAAGTCAGTTCAATGCTGCACAAGTAGGACAGCCCACTTCCAAACGGGACCATTTCAAGTGAATCTTGAAATGATGGGTTCAATGCACATAAGCAGTCAGTAACCTCTCCAAGCTATTATCAGAACCCCCAACCTGTCTGAAAGAGATGGCGACAACCTCAAGGACAAAGAGGCGATAACTGTTGGATGGAATCTCATACCAACACAAAATACGGTAGGGAGGACTGAGGAGAGTATGACAAGCAACAATCTATAGTAACATGGCAACATATCACTGACTCAGTAGACTTCCTTCTAAGATATACAAAATGGAATCAGCAAAAATGCTATTCTGATAAGTTAACACCAATTAATTTTCAGTAAACCCTAGCCTTAACCCACTCTTTGCAGTTGTCAACTCTCAACCAACCTGTAAAATTATCAAGGGTGAAAAAACGCCTAAAGAGAAGAGACAAGGTGTCGGGTGGAAGGCTGAACACAACGAATTGCTATATATATATATATCCAAAATTCCCATACCTTGCGAGCAAGCTTCTCCAGCTTCTCTTTCTCCATTTTCTGTAAAGTGAAAAATTAACATTTAGATAATTGAGAAAGCAGACTTGACGCAACATATCTCATGACTGAACACTTCAGAACTAGTGTCAACTTAAACTTACAACTTATGATCCCAAAAACAGCAAAAGCACAAAAGTATCATAAAACAATACCCAAGATTTACTATAATAGGATTGCCCCAAGACCCCCAAGAAAGAAGGTATACATACTACATGCAAATGCCAAGTGAGAAAAATGAGATTATGAGAAAAATGGAACATCAAAAAGAAAGCAAAACCAGGATCCATTTTGCCAAAAAGAGAGATACACCAACAAATTGCAAAATAATTTTCTGGCACTACCAAAATGAAACAAATACAATTGCAGTAACTACTAATTACACAAGACAGGTAAGTTCCAAATCACAACTAAAGAGTTACCTTGATGTAGACATTTTCAGCAGCTTTTTCCTCCTCACTTAACACTTTGCCACTGCTAGAGAGCCTACGAGAAACATATCTGAAAGCATTCCTGGCTGCCATCTCAATTTCGTCTCAAAATATTCCTGTCATTAACAAATCAAGCTACATTCAAGTTAAATGGATATCGATGCATTTGAAGAATTTAGAAACCATGTACATCCAGCTAGGGTTAACTCCAGCATCATTCAAATTTCTGCAATTATCAATCAGTCACTTGCCATAACAAAATCAGATTTACAGGACAGCTAGGCCAGAGAAAAAACCGTGCTGAATGAATGCCGCTGACCAGTGTGACCGGTCGATTAGTGGCCATGATTAAGACGCACATAAACCGAGCTATTCACGGAAAAAAAGGTCAGAGGGCCATATTGGAATCGTGGCCATCAACAAGCACTATGTCTTCCTTATTATAGGGATAATTGAAAGGAAGCTTAGTGAATATTGAAACTTTTACTTGATTATGGTGGGCAGGGCCAAATAACTGAGATAATGCTAATTCCCTATCTATTCACACAAAATCAATGACATTCACAGACAGATGGACCTACAGGATGTAGTCCTATCACAAGGAAACTGCATGTTCTTTCAAATAGCCTCGTCAGAACAAAATAGAATGTCAGACATCCATTCCTACTCAACAGCTAGTACAAATCCTGTTTCAAAAATCTATTTGGATGATCTAACAACACAAAATTCATCACATATTAGACATTTACTAATTCCAGATGGTCAAATGTGCAAAGGAGAACACACTTGTTACCACACTGACGACAATATTGTAATCATCAAAACCACAAACGATTGAGACTGAAAAATACTTAGCATTCTATTATCCTTACACTTACAAACCTCCAAAATATTTACATTGTTTTGAGCACCTATAATAACATAGTATGTATCTAACAATCAGGAGAACCAATGAGCATATAAACAGAAAAAAAAAACAATGCACGATTTGATTCATATTTCATACGGCATAGGAACATCTCATGAATTGTCAAACTGACAAATACAGCATTCCTATTATCTTTGCACTTACTAACTTCCAACAAATTACACTGCTTTATGCACCTATAATAAAATCGTATCTGTCTGACCATCTGGAAGAGTCAACGAGCATAAATTCAGAAAAAATCAATGCAATATTTGATTCACACGGCATAGAAATATCTCACAAATTGTCAAACCAACAAACACCTAGCATTCTATTTCCTTGCGCTTAAAAACTTTCAAAAATTCAGACTGTTTTATGAAGCTATAATAGCATAGTGTGAATCTAACATCTGGAAGAACCAATAAGCATGTAAACAGAAAAAATCAATGTGATGTCGAATGATTTCCAGAAAGGAAATCTTCACACAGCCGTAGTACTCATCAGTATTTGACATACTAACTCCAGATAGTCAATTGTGCAAAGTAGATCCCAGTTTGTACCGCAGTGACGATAATTATTGGTATCAGCAAAACCATAACCATTTCAAACTGAAAACTATGGGAATACTACCATTCCATTACCCTTGCACATAAAAACTTACAAAAAATTATGCAACTACAGTAACATAGTATGTATCTGACCATATAAACAGTCAAAAACAGTGCAATATCTGATTCATAGTTTCATACGGCATAGAAACAGCTTACAATTTGTCAAACTGAAAATACCTAACATTCTATTACCCTTGCACTTAAAAAGTTCCAAAAATTTACTGTTTCATGCACCTATAATAACACAATATGTATCTAACCATCTGGAAGAACCAATAAGCATTCTATTATCCTTGCACTTAAAAACTCAATGATATCTGAAGGTTTTACAGAAATGAAATCTTCAAGACGACAAAGACCTAGCATTCTATTATCCTTCCACTCAAAAAATTAAAACTGTTTGATGCTCATCTGGAAGATCAGGTGAGTGTAAACATTTTTTTAAAAAAGATCAACGATATGTGAAGGATTTACATAAATGAAATCTTCAGACAGCATAGAAGCAGCTCACGAGTTGTCAAACCAAGAAATATCTAGCATTTTATTATCCTTTGCCCTTAAAAACTCGAAATATTTACACTGTTTCATGCTCATCTGGAAGAACTAATAAGCATATAATCAATGATATCTGAGGGATTTACAGAAATGAAATCTTCAAACGGCATAAAAGCAGCTCACGAGTTGTCAAAATGACAAATACCTAGCATTCTATTATCCTTGAACTTTAAAACTTCCAAAAATTACACTGTTTAATGCTCATCTGGAAGAACTAACAAGCATATAAACATAAAAAATCAATGATATCTGAAGGATTTACAGAAATGAAATCTTCAAACGGACAAATAACCTTCTATTATCCTTGCACTTAAAAATTCAAAAATATTTACACTATTTAATGCTCATCTGGAAGAACTAATAAGCATATAATCAGCTCACGAATAGTCAAACCGAGAAATCCTTGCACTCAAAAACTTACACTGTTTAGTGCTCATCAATTAGAATAAATTACAGAAATGAAATTTTCGAAGACATAGAAGCAGCTCACAAATGTCAAACTGACAAATTACCTAGCATTATATTATCCTTGCACTTAAATATTCATAAATTAACACTGTTTATGCTCATCTGGACAAACAAATAAGCATATAATCAATAATATATGAAGGATTTACAGAAATTCAAATCCTCAAACGGCATAAAAACGGCTGAAAAACTGTCAAAACACTACCGGCCAACCGCACCGCATCAAGTAATCGAACTACCGTGATGAAACTCAATGAAATGAAACCCTAACAATACGCCAACATACAGCCATTTACATTGCATAAGAGCATAGAAATAGAGAGAAAGGAGAAGTTTTCTCACCTCTGTTGTTTCGGTGAGTAAATCGCAAATGACGCTTTGCTGCCTGTAGGAGATTTGCTTTGGCCCCAAGACAGCATTTCTAGTAGATTTTATTATGTGGGCCGTTGATATCCAACAAACCAGGCCCACATTTGAGCTTGGGCCTAGATAAGGGCCTTTAAGAACTTCCTTTGTTGCTCTTCTTCAATAAATAAAATAAAAAATTACCAAATATAAGTGTATATTTTCGTATTATAATATTTCACAAATTATACTCCGTTCATTTGAAGAGCAAGGATAAAATGTGTAATTTTAAGATTTTGAATAACTGTGTGAGCCTATATACAACAACAATAACATATCTAGTGAAATTCCACTAAGTAGGGTATGAGCCTATATGTGAAAATGGAAATAACTTTTTCATCATTTAACAAATTTGGGCAAAAATAGCCTCCGCGTAACGCATTCTAAAAGAATGAAAAACTATGTTTTCACAAGTTACACCAATGAGACACGGCTTTAGTACAATTCTTAATTGACCTAATTTTAAGGTATTCACGAGTCTTGACAGATTTGTAAGGCTTGTTCTATTTACAAGTTATAGCGATAAATAATTATAAGTACAATATTCATTTTACCTATATGTTGTTTAGTTATTCATTAGTTTTTCGAATTAGCAAGTTTTGTATGCATTCTTTTCTTAAGTTATGAAATTTGTAGCTGTTATTTTTTGGTTATGCATAGAATAAAACACACTGAAGTATAATAGCCCGCAAAGCACACGTTAAAGGTAAATTGCATTAGATAAGTCTTGTGCGAGAATTCGAACATGAAACCTGAAAATTTCCTACTCAACCAACTCAGCCCAAAATTGCGATATTAGCAAACTCTTAATCAGACGTGGACTGTTTCCAAGTTAGAATCCGACGTGTCAAATTAACATTGGCTCATTACATGTGTAGCCCAAAAAGAAATTTAAAAACCCCTCAAACTAAAATGTACAGCCAGTGCGTACGCCCTTATCCTACACCCATCTTCTTCACACAAAAAATTCCAAAAACAAAACCTCAAAAAAACCCCAAATATTAAATTAAAAAAAAATCCTCAGTAACTTTTCTCCATTTTCACTGTTACCAGCTCTAATCTCACGCGCTAATGGCGGTGCGTGCAACAGTTACTCGGTTTCCGATTGACACAGAGTCACTAGAGGAGTCAGGGCTACCGTGGGGTGTAACAGTTTCACCGTTTGCTGCAAAGGATGAGAATGGGAGTCCACCGGTTTATGGATCGGAAGGTCACTTACTGCCGCGATGTGAGAATTGTTGGGCTTACTATAATACATACTGTGAACAAGAGCAATGGGCTTGGACTTGTTCCCTTTGTGGGACACTTAATGGACTATCTTCTCAGGCTGTCAGTCGTTATTCTCAACCTGAATCTTGCCCGGAGAATATATCTTCGTTTATTGACCTTGAATTGCCGAGTAAGTGTGTAATTCAGACACCCTTTACTGTAAATCTGGCTTTTGGGTACCCCTTTGATGTGAATTTTTGTTTTTGAAGACACCCTTTTATGTAATTTTGGAAATTCAAATGTACCCCTTTGATGTGAATTTCTGTATTTGGAAACACCCTTTTATGTAATTTTGGAAATTCAGATGCACCCTTTTGAATTTTGTTTGTTTTTTGATGGTGCAGTAGAAGAATCTGAGGAAATGCAGGCACGGCCTGTTTATGTAGCAGCTGTTGATCTTGCTTGTAAGTTTCTGGGTTATTATTTTTGCTTTGCTTTGATGTAAGGACTATTACATTGTTTCCTTTTGAGCATCGAAGAAATCTTTCTGACTTCGATTTTTGCTGAATTTTTGTTTATTGATTGATAATTTGCTGAAATGTTTTATTTTAAGTTTAAAATGTGGTTTGTGGTATTATTCTTTGTAGTTTTCAAGTATAAAACTTTTATTTTGAAAAAGAAGTCAAGGTATTGACTGGCCGAAATCAACCAAAACTCAGTTGGCTTGTTGAGGTTTATGGGAATGGAAATGTTGTGCCTTGTTGAGTTTTTTTACAGAATTTTAAGTGCTGTGGCTTGTTAGGAATTCTTAGAGGATGGATGCCACATCTTAACATTGAAGAATTCTAGAGACAAGATGCTTACAAGCATTCCTCCATAGGTTTTATGCTTTAGTGTTATTGATGAAAACATAGATGAAGCTAAAATCTTAACTAAGAGTTTATCACTAATGTTTATTTGGCAAACTAGTTTGTTCAATCATGGAAGAGAGATTTGGTAATTTACACGAAATATGAGAACTAGTCTGTGAGTGTCTCTCTCACTCATCTTTATATGTTAGTGTTGGCGCTTCTAAGGTACAGCAGTTAAATTCCACCTTCATTATAATTGAGGGAAAAACCTGTGTTGGCTTGTATACTTTTTATGAATAACCCTTACTCCTACCAAGGATGTCTCACTTGTCATATTATTACATCTCAAATTGTTTTTCACTTTCATCATGTGGAGAACTTTCCATTGCTATCAATTTTCCTATTAGATGTTGTTATACATCAAAAGTTTGCGAGACCTTTTCCAAATTCAAACTTACAAAAAAAACTATTTTACTTAGGTTCAGTTAATTTTAGGAATCACCTAGCATAAGAGTATTTGTTTCATAGCTTTATCAAGAAAAAGGTATTCATTTGGTAGCTGTTTGGTTATTAGCTTATTTATTGAATACCATATCCAAGTCATGTGGAAGAATGCCATATCATTATTATGGATAAAATATGTTCAGTTGTGCACATTGTTAAACTCAAAGTCTGGTCCAGCAATTTTAGAAACCACACAATGTAAAGTGTTCATTTCATACCTCTTTGATATTGGCTTATTTCTTGAGTATCATATTTCTGTCATGTGGAAGAATGTAATATCACGCTATTATCATGCATGGATCAAGTGCTTTATTCTCAAAGTTTTGTTATAAATTTATCTCAATACTTGTTTGATCTGCCTTTGGTCTTTTAGATGCGCTCAGTTAACTTCCCAAAAGAACTTAGAAGTTCAGTGATGACTGTTCAATCAGAAATTTTTGTTACAGATTCTTGATTCAGTGTGCAAGTCAAAATAGAAGAAACTCAAGTTAAAAGAAAAAGGTCAAAATAGTTGAAACTGGATTGTGGTCTCAAAGGCTAGATCAGCAGCAACATGTGGCTGAGTAGTTTCAGCTCAGAACATCATGCTATTTCCTTTTATCATAAGCACACTCAGGCACATGTAATATTAATGCATATGTGTATACACCATCATAGTTAAATTTTACTGACATCAATCTTCATTTTGCGCACTGTATTTTTGTTGATCATTGAGAGCTATCTTAGGTTTTACAGTGAGAACTGATGTATTTTGTGGTAAGAAGATATGGAGAATGTTGCTATCATGAATTAACCGGTGTTAAGTTCTGATGCAGCATCGGAGGAGTTTTTGGAACTTGTTAAAAGTGCCCTTTTAGCTGCTTTAGAAGGTTGGTTATTGATGAATTTTTTGAATATAAGTTTATACTCTACTAGAGGGAATTAAAATTTTTGTTTTCTTTTGTCTTTTGATCAAGCTCTTGGGCCTGGATCACTTTTTGGCTTGGCCACATTCAGCCATAAAATAGGTTTGTATGATGTTCAAGGCCCCATTCCAGTGGTGAAGAATGTTTTCATTCCTCATGATTCTGATGGTACCGTGTCTATGGAACTTCAGGATGTCATGCCCCTATCTTCATTTTTAGCTCCAGTACGTTTGTTTAATTTCTTTGCCAATGCTTTTCTTTTTCTAGTTGGAGTGTGAAGGTGTTCCCTTTTTCAATGTCAAAATGGATGAGCATGCAGTAGCCCTAAATCAGTGATTTATTGTAGGTGGATACCTGTAAGGAGCGCATAGCGTCAGCACTTGAAACATTGAGGCCAACGACTTCATGGGAAAGGACATCAGGTGGAGGTCAAGGGTTAGATGGAGTTTTCCTGGGCGGAAGGGGTTTTGGATCTGCAATGGAAGCCCTTTTCAATTATATTGGATCAGAATATGGAAATACATTTGCATTAGGTATGAGAATTTCACACTTCTTTCTTTGTGTCAGTTACAATGAATGATTCTTTCTTTGTGTCAGTTACAATGAATGATGCACCTCTAGTTAGGTTGATTTCTGTTACGTTTGGATCAACCTTTTTGCAATGTGGACAGTAATCTGAGAATATTTCCCCTAAATTTGTAGTTCCATAGTATCTTGCCCAAAGATATAATACTCAGTGTCTTTGTTGTTCTTTCCCCAATTGGATCAAAATGCAGCTAGAGTTTTTGCTTTTCTTTCGGGCGCTCCTGATATTGGAGCCGGCCAACTGGATACAAGACGGTATGGAGAGCAGTATGCTAGTAGACGAGAGGATGCGGATCGAGCTTTACTTCCCGAACAAACTCCGTTCTATAAAGATCTGGTACTAGCATAGTTTGTGACTTATTTATTTTAGCTAATTTACATTTGAACATTAAGCATTAAAATATATTTCAATAGGCTGCCGTGGCTGTTCAATCAGGTGTTTGTGTAGACATATTTGCTGTGACAAATGAGTATACTGACTTAGCATCACTGAAGTTTCTGAGTATTGAGAGTGGAGGCTCCTTATTTTTGTATACGAGCACTGATGACTCCACACTTCCTCAAGACATGTGAGTATGCTACTTGCTATTGCTATTGCTATGAATATGTAATGTAGGTGAATTTTTTAATCTAATTCATTCCTTAAGTCTGACTGCTCCCTCCACCACCCAAAAAAAAAAAATGGAAAAGGAATCCCACCGCCACAACACATCCCTCAAGTTTGTAGAACTGTACTCAAAACTCCCCTTGATTAACTTTTCTCTCTTTTTGATGGACACACTCATTGCTTGTAATGAAAGTGTCCTGCTTGCCATAAAATCTAACCCATCGTTGAAAAAAAGTAGCGCTTTGGCTTCGCTTCACAGAGACAATCTGCAGAATATCCTGTTGGGTTTTTCTTCTTGCCGAACAAGCTTTCTTGGTTTTAATTTTCACCAATATGCACACTTAGCTAATTTGTGGATGCATCAACTAGGGATTCATATTAGAAGGTCCAATTGTGCGCCAACCTCTCTCATAGCATAAATTAGGGCATGAAATCCGAAGATCCTTCTTGATTTTAGCTCTTCCCTGGGACTCCTGAATAACGATGTGCTGATAATTGCTTAAGTTGGATTTGCCTTTCAGGAAGCTGCTTCGATAATCTAGGGATGTGTCATACTCCTGACTTTTTATTGTGGGGCTGTTTGTTATTTTAGTTTTATTTGATCTTATAAGGATGGTACGGTGTGCTGCTCCTGGAGTTTTTTCGTCTTTTCTGTTTATTGAGTGGCTATACTTTTCTTCTAATAGGTGTTCTTATGGCAGGGAAAACAGGCATATGGCTTTTGGGTGTAGCCAACTCAGAGCACTTTTTCACTTTTTAACAGTTTCTTGCTCTTTCTTGTGTTGGGGATTAGTGGATAATTTTTTTATGACATATCTTTTCAGTTTTAGCGAGTGCTTAGTGCACTGGGCTGCCCTTTTCTTTTTATCTGACTTCCAGTTTTAGTGTTGTTCTATATGTCCCCGCAGGATTTCAGATGGTGAATTGGTGATTTTTATTTGTAAATAATAGATGACAGTTTGTTTGGGAAAGATAAATCCTCAAATTTAAATCAGATATGTATGTAACAGCTAAAGTAAAGAAAAATAAAATAAAATAAAATAAAAGAGAAAGCAGGAGAGCAGTTCTGAGAACTAGGTGTTTTTCCTATATATTTCCTGTTAAGTTTTGCGAATCTGAGGGATTTCGTTAATGGGATATTGATATGAAGGATGTTAGTAAGCCTTAGGTGATGCCTGAAGGATTAATTTGGTCGAAGACTTGTCATAGACGGGTCATTTGTTGAGTAAATAACTGGTTGTTAGCAGTATACAAATTTACACACTAGTAAGAATCATTTTTTTTGTTTCCTGAGGTTACGTTAATCTGTTTACATAACTCTAGAATGATATTCTGACAGGTACCGCATGTTAAGTCGACCATATGCTTTTAATTGTGTCCTAAGGCTGAGGACTTCGTCTGAATTCCAGCAGAGTCATTCTGTAAGATTTCTTCTAGAATTTTTTTCCCACTGGTTCTTATTCTACTATCTTGATTGGCTCATAAGACTTGCACTATTTCCCAACAGTATGGGCATTTCTTCCCAGATCCACAATATGAAAATGTCCAACACATAATTTGTTGTGATTCTTTCGCTACATATGCCTATGATTTTGAATTTGCAAGTAATGTTGGATTTTCCAGGTAATACATCTTCTACTTCATGTCTCCTTTTCCAAATTAAGTTTTATGCTCATTGTTTTATTTTACACAAAGATTACATGGAACTATGTTTGGCTAGAGAATTAATACTACATCTCTTTGCATTAGAAACCACATTTGATTAAAGTAGTGCTATTGGCCCCTTTAGCGAAGCTGTATGTTGGTCTTACTGACATCTCTGAAGTATTATTTTCTCCATTCCAATATCTATGACACTTCTGATTTTGGTACATTTACGAAACATTTGACATGGTTCTAAAATATCATTGTGTATATAACTTAGACTAGTTCGACAAAGTATATTTACTGACAATTTTAATTCAATATAGGATGTATGGTTCTCTCAAAAACCAACTTTTGTGTTTTGAAAAAGTAATAATTTTATTAAATGTGTGGGCACAAAACCACTTGTATCAAGAAGTATACCAAAAGCAGGAAACTTACAAAAATATATGATTTTCTATGTCTGACACACAATTTTCTATACAAAAGGAATCTCATGGGTGCACCAAAAGAAGATACTCCCTCCGTTCCTTTTTAGTTGTCATGGTTTCTTTTTTAGAGTCAAACAATAAGAACTCTGACCAACATTTTACGATGTATTTTTTCATCATATTGATATGCAAAAAATTGCAACTTATAGTATTTTCGGTAGAGTTTTTGAATAAGTAAATTTTATTTAAAATATCGAATTAATGTAATTTAATTTAGCTTTGAAAATTAGTCAAATTGACTTTCGAAAAGCGCAACATGACAACTAAAAGGAACGGAGGGATTACATGATAAGAGGCTATTCCTCAATTGTACAAAGTTCATCTCTATACTTTCATCCACTCTACTATTCCTTCCCTCCAAAGAATCCACTAAGTGTGGAGCAACGTTCCATGCCTTGTGTCTCCACGTCCACCTACCATAATTCCAACTGAACAATATATGCTGTGATATTATACATGTTGAACACTGTTACCTTTGTCAAAATAATAATAATAATATACATGTTGAACATCTATGCGGTCGCAGACTATTGCAAGCTGGAGGATTACCAAGCTAGAAGAGAGTAGATAAAAGTTGTAGAAGACTGTTCTTAAAAATTCATTACAAAACATCAAAATCTCTTGTTGTTGTTTTTTTGGGTGTAAAGGAATTATTTGTTGCATAGATTTGGGAAGTCTGAAACATACATGTATAGCTTTATGTATAACAGAACCATCTTCATGTGTTTATAAAGTATCTGATTTATCAAAAATAAGTTTGGTAGATACATACTGATAACTATATCATTTTCAAAGTTCATTTATCTTCTTTGTTTTCTGCTCTGGGCCAATTTCTTTATGTGTTCCACTGCATCTTGTAAGCATTATTTTTGCCAATGTCAGTGAAAATCCTTTGTGTGAGCCAGATTTTTACGAATAATACAAGAATGGTTTCTTCTGCAGGCATACTTCAGAATTGCCTATGCTGCAAATTGCTTTTCAGTATACTGTTGTTGTCCCACCAGATGAACTTGCAAATGCAGGATCAAATACTACAAGGTAACAGTGTTCTTACTAGAGACCTTTTTGCTGCTTTACTACCTTTCAGGTACCAGTGACCATCAACTAACATGTTTCTTATTTATTTATAAATATGAGTATTGATTCACCTAGTAGAACTCAAAAAAAACAAGAACCATAAAGTATGTCATTTTATTTTGAATCTTGACAAGGGGCTGGGCAGAAGTTTGGTTCTAGTTCGCCCTTGGTGGTTGGGTGCTTAAATGTTTCAGCAGTGGATATTTGAAGAGCCACCTATTATATATGGTGTTTGGTACCTCTTAGTTTCCCAATGTAAAAGTTGATTCAATTTAAAATTATGCAAGTGAACTAATTACTTATGACAGCAAATGGATGATGGTTCTAGAAGTAGAGAATTCTGGAATTAATGTTTGTCGGAATTGCAGTTGGATCTGGCCATTTCTTAGTTATGTTGCATTTCTCTAGTTTCTCTTTACTTTCTTTTTCTTTTTTAATTCTAAAACCTTTTCTATAATTTATAGTTCTCTAGCTTTGAGCCAGGAAAAACTCCTTTTGCTTTTCTTTTTCTGGTGGATACCCTTTGAATCATCTTCTATTAGATATGCTCTAAGCAGTGGATGTGTTGTGCAGAGCAAAGCATTCTCTCAAAAAGAGATTGAGGATTCGAACTCTTCAGTTTGGAGTAGGTCATAGCATAAATGAGATTTATGACTGTGTTGATTCTGAAGTGGTGCTTTCCTTACTTGTCCACAAGGTATGTCTTACTTGGCTTGATGTTTCACTTAAACGCAAATTCATCAGGGCTATTAACTGGGCTATCTGATCTGTAGAAGTGAAGATACAGCAACTTATGATGAACTTGCTGCACTTTTGGTAGTTTAACTACATGCATTATTTGAAAACGTCACGAACTGTTTGATCAGTTGGAAACTAGACTTCAAGAGTTCAATTTTTTCCAATATTACGACAAAATTCGTTATAGATTATACCTATTAATGCATTGATATCACAATCTGGCAGATTGATTACAAACTTCACACAAAAAGTTCTTTCTGTCATAGGCAAAAATATGATAAAATGAGAGTTACTCTTTTAAAATGAGAGGAGCTCTTGAAATGCCTCAAATCAAGTTGTAAGCTAAAAGTATTTGGTAGAGTATTAGATTTATCTGTATAAGATCAAAAATATCATGTCTCTCCTTGTTTGGTTTATATACTATAGTTGCCCCATTATTATTAATATACCGAATCATGCTTTCTGAATTGCAGGTTAAGTTTACTCTTTACTTGTGCTGAATAATTCTCCTTGTTCTCAGGTTATTCTAGCCTCGTTGGAGCAAGGCGTTCGAGAGGGTAGAATGTTACTTCATGATTGGCTTGTTATTCTTACGGCTCAGTATAATGATGCTTGCAAACTTATTCAGGCTGGACATGGAGGTTCAAGTGGCGTTCACATTGATGTTGCATTTTCCCAATGTCCTCAACTGCAGCCTTTACCCCGCTTGGTTTTTGCTCTATTACGAAATCCTCTTCTCCGTTTACACGAAGAAGGCGTGCATCCTGACTACCGAATATATCTTCAGTGTCTTTTTAGGTATTGATATATTCCAAGTGGGTTATTTTCTTACTTAGCTCATAAGATTAGAGTTTCATCTCTTTAACTCCTCGGTCTTTTGGGGGGTTGGGGGGAGGGGTAGTGGGGGTTATATTGGATGTGGGGAAGAGATTATGGCATTGGAATAAACTAATTTAGCTACTGAATACTTGTTTTTAAGTTTCAACTGGAAATAAGATATGCAGATTGCATTCTTAGGTTAACTGTATGTTTGGAAACTAAGGGAAGGAAAAGAAAAGGAAAGTAGAAAGAAGGAAAAGAGGAGCAAGGAACTGATTTGTGACCTGAAAGGCTATTAGCAGAAACAATGTGAAAAGGGGGCTTTTAGACCACAAATTTTGAAAAAAAGGGAGGAGCTTTTAGAAAAATCTGATCTATGACAATGGGATAAGATGGCACTATGCTTTTCGAAGTTGGAGTTCAGTGTTTTATGAAGGAACTATATCAGAGAATTTTAAGACCTCCGAGGAAAGAGCAAGAGAGTGATGAACAACCTTAGTCTAAGGAAAAGGCCAAAGGGGCCAGAAAGGGAAATTATCTCTCCACTTCTTTTCTTTCTTAAGCCAAACATGAGAAGGGAAAGTCTAGTAGTTTTCTCTTCCATGGTTATGGAAATATTATGCATGAATGGACTTGTCATATAATTCGTTGGGTAAGTTTTCATATACATATAAGGATATCTTTCTATGTAACTTTTGGGATTTGAACATGTAAATCTCTTTGGAAGTCTCTTCAAGTATTCTGCTTAAAGAGGTTTCTGGCAATACTTCAAAAGTCTGGATTAAGGGATCAAAGTTCTTTCAAGTATAGTTTCTTTAGCGCTACCTATTTTGGTATGGTCATGGACATAGACACATAGTGATACCCAAACCTTTTTTTCCCCTACATAAGGACGCAAAGTTCTTCATTAACTTGTGACCTAGTAAAAGATGAAATATCATCTCTGGCGTGACACTTGTGTAGTATTTACATCTTACTCCAAAAGATTTGGTCAAATAGAGATGGTACCTTATTTCGGTGTTCTACTTAAAACATCTCTTCAACAGTTCGTTGGGTCTTTTTATAATGGTGGTATACATAAGAGAACTTTATATGTTGTCTCTGGAGTGCACACAATCGCAGTATCTATCACTACATAAAAAGATAAAAGAAGAGAGAGGAAATATGGCCTTTCAACTTATGTTTAATTGCTGAGCGTGACTCCTTATATGGTGATATTTTGTTTTGCTGTCAATTTTTTTGGGGGTGATGGATGGTAAATCTAATTGTTAACGACTTTGGACTTTGATGCAGTGCACTAGAACCTTCTTCTCTTAGTTGTGCTGTATATCCATTGTTAACCTCATATGCCTCACCGGACAAGCAAGCATATCCTCGACATTCCCTGAGCCGAGCTGCGCTGATTACAAGTGGCAGTCCAATATTTTTCCTTGATGCATTCACAAATCTCATTGTGTTCTATGCTTCGACAGCAGACCCTTCACTTCCGTTTCCGCCACCTCAGGACTGTAAGTAACTAATATCTTCTCACTGTTACATTAGGTATCACTGGAACCTTATTGTGGGTGCATTTTTGAAATGTGAAACTTTGATGTTGATAACCAGGTTTACTGAGAACAACAATAAACAAGCTGAAGCAAGAGAGGTGTATCACACCGAAACTTTCATTTATCAAGGGAGGGCAGGATGATGCAACGGCGTTTGAGAATTATCTGATAGAGGAACAAGATGTTGAAGGAAGTGGCTTTACAAGTGTCATGGGTTTCGTTTCATTCCTTGAGGAGATTAACCAAAGCACATTGGAGTACTTGAAATAAGTTGCATCTATCTTTCAACACCACAGGTTATGACAGGAAGCAGGTTACCTCCAAACTCACTGTACAATTCGACCAGAAACAGGTATATCGTTGACAACCAATGAACAAGCGCAAACGTTTGCAACAAAGGGTTACATGTAGCATCACAGGAAGCGTTTCCGACTTACTCAGAGCAGTTGTACCGATGTCATCTCCCAAGACCGTATCTTTATATGTTTCCCAGTTCAGCTTTAGACAGTAGATTTGCTCATTCAAAATTTGTACCAGAAGCTGGCTCAAACTTTTCTTTTTCTTGGGTTGATACCTTAAATATAGAATAAATAACTGTGTTTTGAGCCAGAATTTTGCTGTTTGTCGGGTTTTCTGTTCTTTTCTCAATTAACATTTGGTTCTGTTGGTGCATTGGCATATGCAGATGGAATGTAATGCTTTTCTCCTTCTGGTGACCTATGTTTTTGTTCTTGTGAAGTATAAAGTTTAGTGTTCAAACAATCTAGGTTTGAATTAGCAATGAATCCGCGTTGGAAGTCTCACTTTCGGTGGGTAAAATGCTCTCTATCAAAGGCGATTTTTTCATTTTCCGGACTCAAACTCGAAAGCTTCAATTGTACTTGCCACCATCTTTATAATCAATCTGAAGTGAGAAATTCAGTGTTGTGGAAAAAAGAAGCTTTCTAAACCGGGTGATTTTTACAATAATGGTTTTGTAGATGAGAACAGTCGTTTTCAAGTAGTGTTCAATCAATTATGTATTAATCAATATTCAATTGATTGGTCTAACGTTATCGACAAAAAAGATTTGTCTAAGCCACTTGTTTCTTTTTGTCCAAATTGCTTTTAATTTTGTTCAACTCACTTCCTTTTTCCTACGTGAGTTTCGAAAATATCCTTTGGAGGTGAGCTTACTACTTAGATGGTTTCAACAGTTATTATTATTAGTTCTGTACTTTGGCTACCTAGTGTTAACCGTGAGCACGATAACTGGTACATCAGAGGTGCATCCTTTCTTTCCTGATTCGCTCATACTAAGGAAATCTCAATGTGCTAACGTCCACACCAGATATGGATTGAACTATCTCAAGTCCGAGATCGGTTTGATGATCATCAACTCTCTAGAACTTTTGATTTCGCTTGCCTCATGAGTAAAATTTCAATTTCAATAATTTTCGACTTTTGACCTTGAAGGTTTGTCCGTTATCTTTTTTGTTGGGCTTTTCTCACAAAATGGATTGGGCTTAAGCCCACAAAATCCCCTTTTAATAAATTCAAACCCCCAAACTGTGCTTCTTCTTCTTCTGCAAAACTTGCTAATTCTCCGGTCAATTTTTCCGGCGATCTGGTTGTAAGTTCATTTCTCTTTCGATTTCCATGATAAACCCTAAACCCTAGAATATTTGTTCTATGATTATGTATATGCTTCGGTGTTCTTGTGTCTCCATCAACAATTTTTAATATTTTTTTTCACATTTCTTCGTATTTGATGAGTCAATTATGCATTTTATATTTGCATCTCATGTGATAATGACTCTAAGAGTGTGTTATGCTATGAAGAAAAATGTTTTCTCGGAGAACAGTTGTTTTTTTTTATACTTATTTTTCAGTGTTTGTTAAGTAAGCAAAAAAGTATTATTCCGAATGAGGGTGGGCATAAATACCGAAAAATTGAAAACCAGTATTGCTACCAACTTGTTCAAATTTTACGTTTCTATGCTACTGTTACGCTTCACTTTTCTGGTAGAACTCCAATTGATACTCTTTTCTTTGTTCATCTCTCTGGTCATATAGCTTTAATTGGTCATTTGATAAGTCTTTTGAGTTAAAATATGTTATTTCAGTGGTTATTTTTGTGTAGACAGTTGATTAAAGCAATTTTTGTATTTAGAAAAGTGAGTTGTGAAATGCCTAATACCTGTTTGGTAAAATGCCTGAATGAACTGTTTGATTTTTTGGTTTTGAAATGCCTATTCCTTATTTTTGCTTTCATTTGTGAGGTTGTTGGAATTCCTTGCTTGGAAATGCATGATCGAGTATGAAGAATGTGATGAATTGAATTTGGTTGGTAGTTATATTTCTCCAATGAGAAGTGTCACTCTTTACGAAGGAGATACATTAGTTACATTTATAGATGAAAATTCGAGATCTGGAGATATAACACAGGGTCTTCCAAAAGTAGAACACGTGTTAGAAGTGCATTGAATTAAAAAATAATAATGTATATTTGCATATCTATAGAAGAACGTATATAAAAAGTCTTTAGTGAAAGTTAAGAACTCACTTAAATTAATTGATTCTATTTTGCTATGAGCACTATGCTAATTTAGCCCCACTTTTGCAATTCTACTTAAATAATTGTGGTGATCCATTTCTTCAAAACACTCTGGAATGAATGAGGAATAGCTGAAAGGAAATGATTGAGTTTTGTACTTTATACAGTGATGAAATGTGAAATTTTAACTGAAAGTATAAGAGTTTGGTCTAATACTTCGATATTTTTGTCCTCATTTTATTTCTCATTTGCACCGAAAAACCGTTCTAGAAACACCACTTCGGTTCGGTGTACACTTTTTCAAAACCGAAGAACCGAACGGCCACCCCTACCTGAGCATTTATATGTAATCTAATAAACACTATTGAGGTGGGGAGTGGGCGTTCGGGGGTGGCGTGGGGTGGGATGGTCAAGAGGTGGGAGACTGAGAGCTGGGTAGGTGGGGAGTAGACTACAATGAACTTGGAATGTTGTTTATGGAACTTGTTTTCCCTAGTTTTATTGGAAAAGTCATTTTCCTCATATTTAAGGAACTTCTTTTCCTAGGGAAAATGTTTTCTGAAACATTTTGAGCAATCAAACCTGAGAAATCAAACATCCCCTAAGTTGTGATAGTTTTTATAATGTGGCTTTTTAGATTGCTAATAAAGGATATTCAAATTCCAATCAGATAAAGAATTAATATTTTTGTGTATAATAGTAGAGTTTTCATATCAGTGATAATGGTTCCTTGTTTATTTTCATTATTGAACTTCTTTTGTTTTTTATACTTTTTCTTTCTTACAAAGAATAAGGTATTCTTTAAGGGGGGAAAAGGCTTTAGAGAAAAAAATGATTTTATTATGAAGAAATGAGGCGCAAGAATGAAGAATGCTCTAGTTGTTCTCTCCTGCTATTGTTGTTTCATTAGACCCTTTTCAGTGAAAATTTGGTGTTTGCTTTTGCCTCTGCCTTTGTCCTCTGATGTTACTGACTTAAGGCTCTATTTCTGGATTTAGAGGACAGAGAAACTGAAAGTGGTATTAGAAGGAAAAATATTTTGCAAAATTTAGTCTTTGAAGTTTTTATGATACAGTCCAAATTAGGAATTTTATCCATTCACCTTTATAGTGTCCTTTTTTCCAGAGTTAACAGAATATCATTTCGCTATTCTTTTTCTTAGCAACTTGTCTTTTCCTGATCTTTGTTTCTTCATTTAAAAGGCTTTGTAGTCTGTAGCATATAGCCTAGAGTGTCATTCCCCCA